>CAUYQV010020978.1:0-28909 GCA_963574575.1 Galagoides demidoff | reverse complement strand
CCTATTTCCCTTTTTCTTTTCTTTTTTTTTATTAAATCATAGCTGTGTACATTAATGCAATCACAGGGTACAGTGTGGTGTTTTCATATACATTTTGAAATACTCTCATCAAACTGGTTAACGTAGCCTTCATGTCATTTTCTTAGTTATTGAGTCAAGACATTCATACTCTGCTTTTAGAAAGATTCACTTGTACCCTTGTAGGATAAACCATAGAAGTGACCCCTCCAATCACCCTCTCTCCACCCATCCACCCCCCCTCCCTCCCCATATTCTAAGGCTAGAATTAGGTTATAACATTCCTATGAAAGCTATAAATTAGTTTCAAAATAGGGTTATATACACTGGACCTCCTACTCCTTTTTCTAGTTGTTTGTTGATTTCAAGATGATCTGGCTCTTCTGCATTTGACTTCATAATGTTACTGGAATAGTATTTACTTAGAATGTAGGACAGCCTAAGACATATATGCCAGAAAGTGACATATATTAGTTTCTCTAATTTTCCCCCATTTGTTAGTGAAACTTAACACTATTCCTTTGCTCAAGAAGTATTTGTTAAGCCAATTGTTCTACTTTAATTCAATCTTTATGGGAGTATCAGTGATATAATATCTTCCTTTTAACTACATTCAGACTGATTTGTCATATTTATGTACCTGTTCACTGAAATTAGCTTTTCCTTGAAAATAAATACTGTGATTCTGTTAATGAGTTTTTATTGGGTGTGTGTGGGTGTGCAGGGATTGTTTTATTTTGCCATAGTAGCAAACAATGTGTTACAAACCTATATCAAATTTACAAATAAAATCAAACCAAAAATGAATTTGAAGCATAATGACATAAATATAAATGTTAATGTCCTAGGCAATGACTCCTTTAGAAAATTATTTTTATGTTAGTTTACTTTTATTTTACAGATATGCAAATTAACAGAACATTAAGTCTGAATATGTGAAATGTGTTGAATGTGCCTTTATAATACACAGTCTTTTAAAAGACATTTAGGAAAAGCATGAAGGGAGAAAATCATCCCAAAAACATCCAATAAGAAGGTTAAGAGAAGGAAGAAAATATGTCTAAACCAAACGCAAATTGAATCTTATTAGTACAAAGTAAGAGTATTTATTTCAGGTAAAGTGTTAAAACATTTTATAGATACAAAACCAATGGGTTTTTACATTAAAATTCATACCTTTTCTTAGGGACGTTACCTACTGGACCGATAGTTAAAGAATAGTTGTTTTCTTAATTTCTGATATTGTACAGATTTACGATATATTGAGGAATACTATAAATATTCATTAACAAGTTCTGTAGAAATTGGAATGTATTTCCTCTAAGATTAATCTTAAAGTATAGATTACTAAATTGGGCTTTTAAGGAAAACATTTAATATTTGTATACAACATGTATGTATATAAATTTTAGCAGCATTATGACTAAAGTTGACTTTTAGAGGTTATTTCTTGCAGTGTACCTCAAGGTGTGAATGTAATGGGATTGTAGAGATAATTTCTTCAACGAACTTCTGTTTCTAAAGGGTGAAGGACGCTGGGGTGGGAAGCTTTGAGTGGATTGTAGGGACAGGGTAATAGGAAGCCCATGCCCTGCTTGAAACACTGAGGGATAAAGAGCCCAGAGAGCTAACTGCACAGAGAAGAGGAGGAAGGAATTGCTTCCCAGGACATTTCTGAGGAGAGCCAGAAACCACCTAGTCTCTGAGGTCTAATGCGTGATATAAATGGACGAGGTATTTTAGAAGCCAAAGTGTTTTAATTTGAATACAAAGTGGATTGGTAAGTTTGAAATTCTGGAGATCCTCTGATCCCTTTTCCAATCTGCTAGATCTCAGGCTGTACAATTTTTTCTATAAGGGAGCTATCCAGGGTACTAAATAGTGTTGCCATCTCTTGCAAAAGTGCAAAATACATCGTTTTGTTTTTGTTTATGCTAATTGTAGAGTGGCTGTTGCAGATGCTACATTGTTTAGTTGAGTTGTTGACCTTCCATCATTTGGTTTGCCCTGGTGAGTCCTACCAGGCTCTATTCAGAGGTAAATTCAGGGAAGCCCATCTCACTTGCACGTAAGAAGCCTCTTCTGATTTTCAGCAATTGCCTGGGTGTATCAATATCAAATCTCCATTTACTGAATCTACTTGTTTGTACTTCTTGCTGACTAGATTGTGAACCCTGTAAGGCAGGGATTTTAAAAATTTTATTCGCTTTCCTCACCAGCTGATCTAAATCAGAGATGTAAAAATCCACAGTAAGTGAGAAATGAGTGAATATATTCACTGCGGCTTAAGAGTGACTTGAATTTTATCCATGTTATGTGAGCTTCTTCCAGTGCTAGTCATAGTCCCGAATCATACCTAGGCTCACTTTCAATATGGCTCTCCCTGGCTGGTTCCTGGACTGAAAATTTATTCTTAATTTAAAGTTCAATAAGCTAAAATAGCTAAAAGGAAAGTCTTAAAGAAACATGAATGGCCTGTAGGAACTGTGGCTTCTAAACACATGCGTCAGGGGATTATTGAGGTATAAGAAGCAAGAAGCAGTGACTTAAGCTTATTTGGCAAATGGAGGTCAAAGGAGAGGTTGTTTTGTCACTTGCTGAAGCCAAAGTTTGGGACATCCACTCCATCTTCACTTCCCACGGCCTCTGGAATGTGCATTTTCTCCCATTCTTATAGCCCAGATTCGCATTTGGAAATGTTTACAAATCTGAGGTCATGTACGGCTGGCAGTATTATTTCATTCAGTAAACAAATATTACTAGGCCCTGTAGATATCGTTACTGAGACAGGGATGTTTCCTGTCCTCCTGAAGCTTATAATTTATTTCCCCATTGCAGAACACTCATAGCCATGGTCTGTGGAGAGAATGGAAGTTGATGGTCTTCTTTTAGCCACATTTGTGTCCTCCTAGCTTGTCACACAGAATAAGTGTTGCATACTGTTGCCCCAAATGTCCAGTGGGGCAATAGGGACTACGTTATCATAGGAAACGGTGGCTCATGCCTGTAGGCTCAGCACTTGAGAGGCTGAGGCAGATGGATTGCCTGAGCTCACAAGTTTGAGACCAGTGTGAGCGAGAGCGAGACCTTGTCTTTAAAAAAAATAGCCGGTGTTGTAGTGGGCGCCTGTAGTGCCAGCTACTTGGGAGACTGAGGCAAGAGGATCACTTAAACCTAAGAGTGTGAGGTTGCTGTGAGCTGTGCTGCCATGGTACTCTACTAAGGTGACAAAGTGAGACTCTGTCTCAAAAAAAATTAAAAGGGAAAAAAGAAAAGAAAAGAAAACTTGTATTTCCATACACACATAAGACATGCTGTCACCCGTGTGGTTTTGGCCTACTGCTCACTTTTGTGTGACGTTGGTAAATAGCGTGCCTTTACAAACACAGTTTTGAGAACAGTTTACCAACACAAGTTTGTCTTTTGGTGAGAAATTCCCCATATTCCAAGTGCATAATAGTAGATCCAAAACACTCCTATAAAAACTATGCATAATCTGTCTCAATGAAACTGAGTGGAAACTGCTTCAATAGTATGTATGTGTGCTCACAGTTTAGGCGTTTTTCAGTGAAATTATTAAGAACAAAGGGTGAATTTTAGCAACTGGTGAACCACTTGTGCTGTAGAAATGTACCTCTAGGAATCCTCAGACTCAGTCAGGTTTAGGGCTCCTTAGGGATTGAAGCGATGATTGCCTCTGATTTAAAGTGCGGTTAAAGAAAGGTGGGTCATGAAAATATTTCAGATTGTATATAAATCCAGCACACTATACCCCATAATTGCATTAATGTACACAGCTATGATTTAATAAAAAAAAAGAAAGATGGGGTCGCCCTGTGATTACCTTCTTATTTGAAAGAAGAAACTAATGCAGTTCACACTCCTTGGATAGGTAGATACGTAGATAGATAGAACGAACACACACACACACACACACACACACACACACACTCTCTTATCTCTTGTTGGTTATGTTTCTGTAGATAATACTGACTAACCCTAACCCTTCCCCCTCAGAAAAAAAAAAAAAGCTAAAAACACCTGCATTATTAGAAGAAGGTTATACAAGAGAAATTTAATGGCAAGACATTACTACATTGATGGGTGTTTTCACGTGCACATTTGTAAAATGATATCTGTGTTTGCAAACTGGGAAATAAATTCTAAGCTTCAGAAAGGCAGGAAACATACCTGTCTCATTACCAGATCTATACAGGGGTAGGAATATTTGCTACTGAACAAAACATGTCTGCCAGCTTTTCGGGACCTCAGATTTGTGAACCAGTACAAATATTATGGAATTAAACATTTTTGATTAGAATATTTTTGACACTATGTCAAACTTGTACCAATCTTTGTTACATGTGTGTCTGTAAAAACACACACAGATATAACAAGTAACTTCCTATCATTGATTCTTTCTTGTATAACTGTAGTGTAAAATGTGGGTATTTTTAGCCTATTTCTTTTTGAGGGGGAAGAGTTAGGGTCAATGGGGGATGAGTGTGTGTGTGTATAATATAGCTGTCTACCTGTCCAAAATCCTGTCTGCCTTTTTGTCAGAAGTATATTAAGGAACTGGTTCAGAAAACTGGAGTCTGTAGAGCTGACTGGGCAGCTGAGATTCAGGCAGGATTTCTGTATTTCTTTTTCAGGAAACATCAGTTTTTGTTCTTGAGGTCTTCGACTGATTGGATGAAACCCAGCAACATTATCACTAATCACATCTGCAGAATGCCTTCCCAGCAACATTGAGAGCTGTGTTTGATCAAACAACTTGGCATTGTAGCATGGCCAAGTTGACACTTAACACGAACAGTCAGAGGGGGTGAGGGGGATATGTTAGCAAGCCGTTTCTAGATGGTAGTTTGGTGTATACATAGTTTTCCTTTGTCCAGAGATACCAATAATTTAGCACTGGCATATGTAGACCCAGGCCATCACTCATTTGTTCTTTATTCATTTATTAAGCATGCAATATGTGTAAGAGTTAATACTTTGCAAATAAATAATTTGAAGAAAATGAATGCCAGAGACTGTATCTTCTAAGTACATTAATTCTAGGGAAAAGCCTCAAATGTATTAGATGCCTGTATGATACATAAATTTGTGAAGTGAATTTTTCACCTTTGCCAGTCAAATGTCATATTTCCCACAAGCAACCAAAAAAACTATGTCAAGTGTTAATATGCCAAGTTATTATGCTTATTAGTTTAAGGATGAGTCATGTGTAAACTTGGATCATGAAAGTTATACTTGCTCACTGCAGATCAACTTTATTTGGACTGTGTTGGCCGTATGTACCTTTATTTTAGCACATTAAAAGGTTTGTGGCTGTGTTCTACTTATAGAGAAGTGATTCAGTATATACTCAGGTCTTGCAAGTGCACTATCAGGCTTTATTGATAGTCTTCTTGTTTATATAGCATAGAGCAATAAACATTTTACTTATTGGCACTGAATGGATGTTTTTAATGTCACTTTCATAGTCCCAAACTACATTTTCTTTCTAGTTTCTTATTCAATGACTATAGACTTAACCTGCCTGGTTTGTAAGGGCCTTGTAAGCTCACCATACTTTGTTAATTCAGACACACATCTTCTGTTTTGTTAAGGTCATGTACCTTAGATCACCCCTACACACAGCACATGTATTCAGTCCTGTCTGTTTTATGCACTTCTCAGCTGTCATTATAGACCTAACTCCATGGCCTTCCATGGTGACTTTAACCCTCCCGGGGAGTTTCCTTTGTGGCACTCTGAGTTGTCTAGTTGGCACCAGACAATTAAGTAGAGTCTGTTCTGCTACTATTCATTTTTGTGTAATATGAATTAGCTCCTACATGATAGATAAAGAGGGCAATTGTTAGCAGAATATTTTGTTTTATGTGTGTTTTTCTTTTTTGCCCAGCATAGTTCTATTTAGCTTCATCAATAACCACAGCAGAATGCAAAGTATACTAATAAATGGATATCATGTTGGCTTTTTGTTTTTTGTTTTTTTACCCCATGTCCTATTATTGGTGAGCCTAGGCCACAATTTTATCATTGGATGTGCTTACTTTGTGGCTTTTCTATATAGCTACTGCTGTTGTCACTTTTTTTTAAAGAAAGTTTATGTATTTTCTGTATCATTTATTGGACAGTTACATGTCCTTTTGGGCGTATATGATTTTTATAAAAGTTGTTGTGTTTTTGATTAGAACTTTGTGTTATAAATTGCATAGAGTTTCAATGTTTATACTGTAACTCTCTTTTTGGGATACATCCTGTTATATTGTTTAGTTTTTCAGAATGAGTGAACACTTATATTACATTAGCAATAATTAAAATTTATCACTTGATATTTACTCAATAGTACTTATGTGTCACTCACTAGTACTAATGTTAGATGTATGGAAAATGAGCAAGGCTTAACTTTTTTGTATATTGAACCTTTTAAGCAAAAATCCTAAATGGTGATGGTGATAGTGTTTGGCTTAGATGAAGGGAAGGAAGAGACACAATAATTAACTCTGACTTTCTCGCATCTTTTTTCCTCTGCCTGGAAGGTGTCCTGTTCCTGTCTTATTCTACCAATTGCTTCTCAACCTTCATACTCCAGCATCCCTTCTTCATACTGTTTTACGTTCTTATAAGACCATGCACTTTCAATAACACTTAAAATAGTTGTAATTTTACAATAATTTGTGAGATTATTTAAATCGTATCTTTCTTCTTTCTTAGACTATAAGCTCCTGGAGAACAGAGATCATGTTTATTTTGTCCTACTATTGTATTTCCATGTCCAGCAAGCACACGAGTATTAATGTACATTACAGATGTGTTATGTATAGTATATATGCCATACAGTTTGGATATATCAGGTATTCAGCATATTGTAGGGGAATGAATGGATTATGAATAAATTAATTTTCTTTTAATTCTTTGTTTTTTAACAACTGAATCTTGAATGTGCTTCCTAGAGGCAGTCAGTTATTTTTTGCCATCCATATCTCTTTTGTTACCACCCCATTTCTGGTCTGTATACCCAATGCTCATAAGGCCCTTTTAGCACTCAAAGCTATAAAACATCCTTTAAAAGTTAAGGATACTGCTTGGCACCCTTATCTCAGAGGTTAGGGCATTGGTCACATGCACCAGGGCTGATGGGCTCAAACCTTTCCAGGGCCTGCTAAACAACAATGAAAACTGCAAGAAAATACAGCTGGGCATGGTGGCAGGTGCCTGTAGTCCCGGCTACTTGGGAGGCTGAGGCAAGAGAATTGCTTAAGCCCAAGAGTTTGAGGTTGCTGTGAGCTATGATGGTGGAGCACTCTACCAAAAGCTACATAGTGAGATTCTGTCTCAAAAAAAAAAAAAAAAAAAGTAAAAGGTACAAGCTGCTTTTCATGTTGTTCCATCTATTTGTTCTCCCAAACAAAACAGTTGGCTTTGTATCTTGGAATTTTGCTTTAGAACAGCTCACAGCTTTCCTGAACTTGCTTGCATATCTTGCCTGTTCAAGTTACAGCTGAGTAATGTTCACTTTCCAGCCAGGGCCACTTGATTGTAAAAGGAAAACTTGACTGCTCATTGGGTGAATTATAATCTCCAGTCTTGTGGATGGTATCTTTGTTTCTCATTAGATATGTCAAGTAGGTGATTAGATTATTTTAAGTGAAACTTCATTAGGTCAAGTACCTGTAGATGGTCACCTACCTATTGTAACATTCATCCCCCTGTTAACAATTGCTTCACTGTCACTGCCATCGATATAAATTACTTTGTAGGTTTTGTGAATGTGGACCAGATTTATTCAATGGATGTAGTGAACAGTTGAGTAAACTCTTGTTTAAATAGTGGGGGGAAATAAAAGAAATAAAGTAGTGGAATATAATTAAAGTACGTGTAGTCATTATTTTCAGATGTAGAATGCCAGATGGATTTTGTGTGATCTTAGTGGTTGATATTGTTTAGAGAATACAGTATAATGATCACACAGTATTTTATACTTTCTATACACCTTGATTACATGCAACCAGTTTCAGATATTTAGACTATGTAGTGTATTTTACTCCATGATTTAGTAATTGCTGAATAATATCCCTATGGAAAAATTTCACTTAAAGCATTTTATTCTAATGCTTAGTATCCTCTTTGTGAATTCAAATGCTTCACTTATTCATTTTGGTAACTAATAACATTTTCTGTATTATCCAGTAATTAAACAATTATTGTCTAGTATTCTAAAACCCAACCAAAGATGCCTAAACCCATCTAAACCCAACTCATCTAAAATAATTACTGGTATTTAATATTTCTACAAAATTTTAAGGCCATCACTACATTTATTTCAGTAAATAGTCCATTTCATGGCAGAATATGGTTTAATTTTGACAAGAAATGTTTGGTAGTCAATAAACTTCCCAATACCAAGTCACATTTAAAAAAATCAAATAATTTATTTTTATTTGTTTAATAAGTGACATTTGAAATGCTAATCCTATTCTTGTGTTACTTTCTACCTTTAAAATATTCTAATCTCACAGGTCTCAGTTAGATTTTAAATCACAATCTCAGAGAAGTAGAACATTCTTCCAAATTAACAAACAAATGAAACTTTATTTTTTTTTTTGAAACTTTTTTTATGCTTAGGGTCACTCCAACTAAGTGGATGGATGGTGCATAATCAAAATAAGACATAAGTAATTAAAGAGTTACATTATTAACTAAACCTAGGAAGAGTAGAAGAAATAATAATGGTAGTCCTGCCTGCCTTTTTGTTATATTTTACTGAATTTAAAGCAAAATTTAATTGCTTTGTCATTACGCTTGTCAGTTTTATGTTCTGCATCTTGGTTAGATTCTCATTGTCCATAGGCTTGGGCTGACTCACTGTATTTAACATTCCAATATCTATTATACTGCAAATTATTTTACTTTTTAAATTCACATCTATGTATATAGGAAGTGACTACAGAGGTCTAAGCTATCGAGGAAATGAAATTGTTTTTAAAAGATCATTTCATAGATTTTTTTATTGTTGTTTTGACTTTATTAATACATTTTCTACATGTAATGTCTTATAATTAAAATTATATTATTTCTTTTTCTATATCTTTATTCTTTGGAATTTTTAAACTCTGAAGCTAGATCTCAGCATCTTTATTGAATATGTGTAATAAAAACAGGAAATAAATTTTTACAGACTATGATATTTGAAAAGAAGACCAGAATTTTCATATTAGGCTGATATGAAAATGTCATTATCATTATTGTCATAGGCATTGTTTTAGAATGCATTTTTTTCCTGTGACATTGACAGATTAAGAAAGAGCCAGTAGATTTCCTAAAATCTGTGAACCACCATTTATGTAGCTTAATAGTTGCGTTGTTTAAAGCTAGCTGTTATTATCTCTGAATAACACTCTTACTCCTCCAAAATTTAATTTTTTTTTTTTGTAGTTTTGGGTGGGGCCGGGTATGAACCTGCCATCTCCAGTATATGGGGTTGGCACCCTACTCCTTTGAGCCACAGGCGCCTCCCGCCCCCAAAATTTAAAAAGGAAAATAAACTTTAAATGGGCTAAATGTTTCCTGGTAAAATATTCAACCAGACATTTAATCCCAGCTACTTGAGAGGCTGGATGGTTTCTTGAATCTAGGAGTGAGCTGTAATCATGTCACGATAGTCCAGGCTGGATGACAGAGTGAGAACCTATTTCTGGAAAAAAATAGAAGTAAAATACTTAACTAACGTAGTGACTAAGAATTAACAACTACTGATCTGGCACCCTTCCCATTTTTAACATTCTTTTATATCTAGTCTTTTGAAAAGTAGGACCAAATTTATATAGCAGAGATGTATTACAGAATTTTAACCTACATCTGCAGTGCAGGAGCAGATCAGAGGAATATTTTAATATGTAAGTTCTCTTTAAATTTTTATAGAGTGTAAAATTTTACCCACGTTATACTTTATCTCATGTTAACATTTAACAAATGAAAAGGGTATGATCTTTAGATCACCTATTTCCCTCTTAAAATCATCTGTTTTACAGTGTGTATTACCTCTGAATTAGCCTGGAAAAACAGTTCCCATAACTAATTACTGGCAAGTTTAGTCTGGCAGCTTTTACTCAGTTCAAAGAGTAGATCACAATAAAGACGCCACTTAATAATAAAAAAGGGAGGTGTTGATGGAAGATTTAGTTTAGTATCGATAATTCTATTAACTTTTAACCATTATTGAAATTGGCTAAGATAAACAAGTGTAAGTTTACATGAGCCAATTTTGATGTGAACAGGTAATGTTCATAAAATACTTTAATAGTTGCTCATTTTTATCCAAAGGATAATTAATACATTTTTTAAAACAGCATATGTTTGAAAACATTTCACTAGAAGGTGATCGGTTTTCCTTAGCTTGAGATATAGCTCTGGTTTGACCATGCTATTCTGTGTCTGACTTTTCTCAGATCAGCATCAGATGCTCCTGTTAGTCTCTGAAAACACATGAATTATTTCTCTTTGAAGGCACTATGATACCCTCATAAAAGTAATTAACATGTAAGATTAAATATTCATTTTCATGATCTTAATAATTTATGAAGTTAAACCTCAGTGTTGCTTTAGATTGTCTTCAGGCTACTACTTGTGATTTGGTTGTTTTCTTTATTCATTTGCTTGGTTGTGTTATTCATTCAGTGATTTATTTATTTGCTGTAGTATTTATGTATTTTTAGTATTTTGTTTATGTACTTAACAGTTACTGCATCCTTTCTGTGTGCTCAATGTTAATGATGATATCATTGTGAGATTGGTTTTTTTTTTATTAGATCATATTTGTGCATATTGATTCTATCATGGGATACAGTGTGTTGTTTCCATATACAATCTGAAATACTTTCATCCAATTGGCCAACATAGCCATCATGTCATTCTCATAATTGTTGTTAAGACATTTATCTTCGACATTTAGAAAGATTCACATGTACCCTTATAGGATAAATCATAGGTGTGATCCCTGCAATCACCCTCCCTCCACCCATTCTCCCACCTCCCCTCCCCTCCCTCTCCTCCTACCCATATTCTTGGGCTAAAATTGGGTTATAGTTTTCCTATGGTAGCTATAAATTAGTTTCATACTACCGTTGAGTACGTTGGATACTTTTTCTTCCATTCTTGAGATACTTTGCTAAGAAGAACATTTTCCAGCTACATCTATGTACACATGAAGGAGGTAAAGTCTGTTACCTATTTTTGTTTGTAAATACGGAGGCACACAAATATATATGTCAACTAATTAATGATTGCACAATTTGTACGTGGTGAAATAAGTTGTTATTTTGATTTTATCTTATATAACTGTGTATTATATTGAATGAAGTGTTCCATTATAACACTTATATGGGAATTTATAAGTCTAGAGTTATTTCTGGTTATTGAAATGTGCATCTAGTGGCTATAGATATAAAGGTAATATGGCAATATTCAAGTACCTAATAGGCTACTATGGATTATTTTGAAAAAATAGCTTATGAAATGCATAAACAGTAATTATACCTCAGAAGCACTAGCATTTGAACAAATCAGTGTACTGAAAACAAGGGGCTGAAATTCTAGAACATTCTCATGACAAAAATTTTTCAGATTGTAAATGAGATTAATATATCAAAAGTATAAACATTTAAAATAATTTTCATATTTATATTCTAAAAAAGATATGCCCTTCCATTGGCTATACTTGTATGCCAATACTTAAAGGAAAAAGTGAGATTGTGAGTTTATACAGGTTAGAATGTGATTAATTTTGAGAAAGACAATTTATTTGAGGATTGTAATTTCACTTTTTTGTGTGATAGGCAGCTTTTAAGAGTTAAGGGAATTAGTGGCCTCCTTTTTCTCCCTCTCACAAACCAAGATCCTGTGCATAAACAAACTAATGGTGCTTTCATTTTTTTAATAATGATTATATTTTCTTATTTCAAAATATTAATGGGGTACAATTTTTTTTAAATTTAATTTTTATTAAATTATCACTGTATACATTTATGGGGTATAATGTAATGATTTGATATACAATGTGGAATGCTAAAGTCAAACTGATTAACATAACCATCCCCTTACTTATTTTATGTGGTAAGATATTTATAATATACTCTTAGTTGTTTTGAATTGAACCCTTGCATTGTACATGCACATTAGGTGAGATCCCACCTCCACACCCCCTTCTCCAAACCATTCCCCTCTCCTTCCCCTCTCCTCCTTTCTTGACTATATTTATGTTTTATCATTTGTATGGATGTGTAAGTGATTATATATTGGTTTCATAATAGTATTGAGTACATTGGATACTTTGTTCCCCATTCTTGAGATACTTTGCTAAGAAGAATATATTCCAACTCCATCCAAGTACACATAAAAGATGTAAAGTCTCCATTTTTTTTATGGGCAACACAGTATTCTATGGTATACATATACCACAATTTGTTAATCCATTCATGGGTTGATGGGCATTTGGGCTGCTTCCACGACATGGCAATTATGAGTTGGGCCGCACTAAAGATTCTAGAAATGTTTTTGTTGTAAAATGATTTTTGTTTGTCTAGGTAGTTACCTAATAATAGAATTGCAGGATCAAATGCAAGGTCAACTTTTAATTCTTTGATAATTCTCCGTATTTCTTTCCAAAAAGGCTGTTTTAGTTTGCAATCCCACCAGCAGTGTAGAAGTGTTCCCTTCTCTCCACATCCATGCCATCAGCTACAGTTTTGGGATTTTGTGATGTGGGCTAATTGCACTAGTTACGTGATATCTCAAAGGGGTTTTGATTTGCATTTCTCTGATGATTAAAGATGACAATAATGAGCATTTTTCATGTGTTTGTTGGCCATTCACCTATCATCTTCAGAGAAGTTTCTGTTCAAGTCTCTTGCCTGCATAGAAATGGGTTTGTTTGTTTCTGATTAATTTGAGTTCTCTGTACATTCTAGTTACCAGACGTTTGTTAGAATCATAACATGCAAAAATATTCTCCCATTCTGAAGGCTGTTTGCTTTACTTGCAGTGCCTTTAACTGTGACAAAGCTTTTTAGCTCAATCAGATGCTAGTAATATATTTTTGGTGCTGCTTCAATTGCCAGGGGTAATTATGATGAGGAACCAACATAAAATATTTTCTCAGGCCAATACCATTAAGCATTTCCCCTATACTCTCTTCTAGTATTTTTATAGTTGCATGTCTTAAATTTAAATCTTTTATCCAGTGAGAATAATTTTTGTTAGTGGTGAAAAGTGAGGGTACAGTTTCAGTCTTCTTCAGGTGTTGCTAGTCAGTTCTCCTAGCACCGTTTGTTAAATAGGGAATCTTTTTCCCAATATATGTTTTTGTTAGGCTTATCAATGATCAAATGATGACATGTGACAGGGTTCATCTCTAGATTCTCTATTCTGTTCCATAGATCTACATTTGTTTTAGTGCCAGTACCATGCTGTTTTGATCTCTATAGTTTTTGTAGTATAACCTGAAGGCTGGTAATATCATGCCTCCTGATTTATTTATTTTTAAGTAATGTATTGGCTATTTGAGGTTTTCACTGATTTCATATAAAGCAAAGTACTATTTTTTTCAAGTTCTTTAAAGTATTACATTGGTCCTTCAATAGGGATTGCATTAAATCTGTAGATTGTTTTGGGTAGTATGGACATTTTAACTATGTTGGTTCTGCCCAGCCACAAGGATAGTATGTTTTTCCATTTGGTAACATCTTCAGCTATTTCTTTTCTCAGGGTTTCATAATTCTCTTTATAGAGATCTTTCACTTCTCAGGGTTTCATAATTCTCTTTATAGAGATCTTTCACTTCTTCCTTTATTAGATCAGTTCCCAGAAATTTCATCTTATTTGGCACTACTGTTAAAGGAATAGAGTCCTTGAGTATATTTTCACCTTGACTATTTTGGACATATACAAAAGCTACTGATTTGTAAGTATTGATTTTGTATCCTGTGATGCTGCTATATTGCTTAATAATTTTTAAGAGTTTTGTAGTTGAGTCCCTGGGTTTTCCAGGTATAAGATCATGTTATCTGTGAAGAATGTGAGTTTGATTTCCTCTGACCCTATTTGAATACACTTGATCCCCTTCTCTCACTTGATTGCGATGGCTAGGACTTCCATTACCATGTTAAATAGTGGTAGAGACAATGGGCATCCTTGTCTAGTTCCAGATCTGAGTGGAAATGCTTTTGGTTTTACTACATTCAATATGATATTGGCTGTGGGTTTGTAGATGGCCTCTATAAGGTTAAGAAATGTCCTGTCTGATAAGTGTTCTAATTATGAAAGGATGCTGGATATGATGAAAAGCTTTTTCTATATCAATTGATAGAATCATATGGTCTTTGGTTTTTATTTTATTTATGTGATGTATTATATTTATAGATTTACGTATGTTGAACCAACCTTGTAACCCTGGGATCAAACCAACTTGATCGTGGTGTATAATTTTTTTATGTGTCATTGAATTCTGTTTGCTACAATCTTATTGAATATTTTTACATTGATATTCATTAATGATATTGATAGGACCAATATCATTGATATTCATTAATATCATTAATACTATGATATCATATTCATTGAATATTATCATTGATATTCATTAATGATATTGGTGGGTCCCAATTGTTGGGACCTTTCCTTGTATGGATATCAAGGTGCTATTTGTTTTCAAGAATGTGTTGGGGAGGATTTCTTCTTTTTCTATATTTTGGAAAAGGTTATGTAATAAAGGTACTAGTTTTTCTTTGAAGGTTTGATAGAATTCTGATGTGAAGGCATTTGGTCCAGGACTTCTTTTGGGGGAGATTTTTTATAGTTGATGCTATTTCAGTGCTTGATATAGGTATATTCAAAATTTCTATTTCTTTCTAGTGAGTCTAGGAAGGTGGCATGCTTATTGGTGCATTTCCTCCAGACTTTGATTTTTCTGAGAATAGAGTTTTTCAAAGTAATCACTGAGGATTTTTAAAATTTCTGTAGTATGTGTTGTTATTTGCCCTTTATGGTTTCTGATTGATGTTACTAGTGATTTTACTTTTCTGTTTCTGGTTAGGCTAGCCAAAGGTTTATCAATTTTGTTGATCTTCTAAAAGAACCAACTTTTGTGTTGTTGATCTTCTGAATCATTCTTTTGTTTTCAAATTCATTTAATTCTGCTCTAATTTTGGTATTTCTTTTCTTTTCCTGGGTTTGGGGTTGGATTGTTCTTTTTCCAGTTGCTTGACATGACCCACTAGGTTGTTGACTTTCTCTCTTTCTGTTTCCTTGATGAAGGCATCCAACACTATACATTTCCCTCTTAGGACTGCCTTTGGAATATCCAACAGGTTTTGATAATTTGTGTCTTCATTATCATTTTGTTCCAAACATTTGATGATTTCCTTCTTAATCTCATCTTTGACCCAGCTATCATTCAGCATGAGATTATTTAGTTTCCATGACTTTGTTTGAGTATTAAGGTTTCTATTGCTGTTGAGTTCAACTTTTATTCCATGATGGTCTGAGAGGATATGTGGAATAATTTCTATTCTTTTAAATTTGTTGATGTTAGACTTGTGTCCTAAGAAATACTCAATTTTGGAAGATGATCCATGGTCTGATGAGAAGAATGTGTATTGAGTTTTATTAAGATTAAATGTTTTGTAGATGTCTATTAAGTCCATTTATTCTAGGGTCAAGTTTAAGTCCATTATTTCTTTATTTAGTTTCTTCTTGGAGGATCTATCCAGAACTGACAAAGGAGTGTTAAAATCTTTAACTTATAGCTCAGGAAGATATAAAATTGTTCACATCCATTAGGGTTTGCTTTATAAATTCAGGAGCATCCTGGTAGGGTGCACAAATGTTAATTATTGAAATCTCTTCATGGTATTTCCCTTGACAAATGTGTAGTGTCCATCCTTGTCTATGTTGGTTCAAATCCTATTGTATCTGCAAATAAAATTGCAACCCCTGCTTTTCTTGATGTCCATTTCCTGTATCATAGATGTCCATCCCTTCACCCTGAGTCTTTTTTTATCCTTGGAGGTAAGATGAGTCTCTTATAGGCAACAGATACCTGGCCTCAGTTTTTGCATCCGGTTAGCCAACCTGCACCTCTTTTGAGGACAATTTAAGCCATTTACATTAATTGAGAGAATTGATAGTGTTTTGGTTGTCATGTTTTTCAAAGGTCTGGTGAATATTTTTAATCTTTTCACTACTGTGGAAATTAGGTTTTGTTTGATAAATTATGAGTGAGTTTGCTTTGGTGGTAGACCATTGTGCTGGTCATTATGGAAAATGGTTTTGAGTTTTTCCTGGAGAGCTGGTTTAGTTATGGCAAATTTCCTCAACGTGTGTATGTTGGTAAAGTATTTGATTTCTCCATCATAAATGAAACTCAGTATAGCTGGATAGAGGATCCTGGGTTGAATGTTGTTTTGTTTTAGAAGATTGAAGGTCGATGACCATACTCTTCTGGCTCTAAATGTTTCAGATGAAAGATCTGCAGTCATTCTAAAATTTCTCCCTTTGTAGATAATGCTTTTCTTACATGTGCTTCCTTGCAGGATTTTCTCCTTCACATTAACTTTGGAAAAAAAATTGCAATGTGTCTAGTATTTATTTGGATTGAGTCTTGCTGGGGTTCTGAAACTTTCTTCTATCTGAATTTCTGTATCTCTTGCCATGCTTGGGAAATTATCCTTCATAATATCTTGGAGTAGAGCATCTGTGCCTTTAGGACCATCATCTTCTGTTTGATCTTTTTGGACTGATTCCACACCTCTCTCAGGTAATGTTTTGTTCTTGTTTTCTCTTTCTCTGCCTCTTTTTGCTCTTGGGAATGTTCAGAACTTTGTCTTCAGTTTCAGACATCCTTTCTTCTGCCTGTTCAACTCCATTACTAAGGGATTCTACTGTAGTTTGAAGCTCCTCGAATAACTTTTTCAATTCCTTTAGCTTTTCTATATCTTTTTTCATTATGTCCATATCTTTGATGACTTTGTCTTTGAATTCATTAATTTCTTGAGACAACTTTAGGACTACTTTTTGGATTTCTATTTCCATCTTTTCCTCCATTCTATTCACCTTATTCCATTTGTATTCTGAATTCTATTCCTTACAATTTAACCATTTGTCTATGAATAGAACCTTTTGCTGTATTTTGTTGGGGCCCACCACGCCGTGTCTCTGGCCCCGACCCAGGGCCTCATTCCAGCTGGGGTGCTAGGTCTCTGGCCCAGGCCCACTCAACTGTCTGGACGCAGGCTGCTGTGCCAGCTTACTTGGGGTAGGTGTCAGGTGCCAAAGCACCTTAGAAGTCATAGTCAATATTAGTAGGAGTGAGCATCTCAGCAGCAGTCTCAGCAGCAGTCTTAGTAGGGGAACACTGATCAGGCATCCTCCAAGTGAGAAGCAGAGCCAAAGGAGGAACCCAGCTAACTTCTCCTGAAGCTACTTATAGAAGTAAGCCCGTGGCCACCTACGCCACAGGTGTGGAGACTGCTAACCAATGATGTACATACTTTCGTGCTCCTGTGTGTCTCATTAACAAGAGCTAAAGATGTTAAATCCCTTCCTCAGTCCCTTATTGCCAAAGTATTTCTCACAGGTGCCTCCTACAGTATTTCTTTTGTCATTCCTTGGGAGAGTTGATCTACTCTGATTATTCATGTTGCCAGAGTTGTTCCGCTTGTTCAGCCCCATGAGTATTTTCTGTAGTTTGGCAATTAAAACTGGTAGGGTGAGATTGGATTGGTCCCAGGAAGTGGAGTTAACCAGCCCTTTACCAGTGACCTGGGGCTTGTGAATGTAGGCTTTTCCCCTACAGCCTTCCAACATTCTCTTTCAGAGCTGCAGCCAGAGACTCTGAGGACCTGTTTGTTGAGATAGTGCAAGCTGGCTCTTTCTGTAAGTCACGTAGCTCTACCCAGTCCTAAGAAATCATGGTATTAAGCTGACATCTTAGGTGGAGAGAGATACAAGCAACAAGAGTGCCCTGGCCCCCACGAGTGCCAGCTAGAGAAGGAGAATCAGTGCTTTCTTGCTATAAAACAATGGCTGCTCAACCTGGGAGGGTCCCTGGATAGACAGCCCAGGTTGAGAGTTCTAATAAGAATGTTCCAGGCAGTATAATCACTGCTCCACGGGAGAATCAAAGGGCCTTCAGTCACCCAATAGTAGAAATCCGTAGGCAGTACAGTCCTGCAAACCCATGGGGATAGAGCCTGGTCTCCTCTGCTGAGCCACTGAGTAAGAACATGCCTGCCAAAGTCAGAACAGTGGCATCACTGCCTCTGCCTGCCACCCACTGTCATGGTGCAACTCTCTTCCGTGTCTCCCTGCTTCCACTGGAGTCACTGTTTTCTTGCTGCTGTCCAGTGGTCCACACAATGCCCAGGCCTCTAAGGGAATTGCCAAACGCTCTGGGCTCTGCAGGGGGCACACCTTCAGACTACCAGGTGAGGATGGAAGGGTAGACTGGGAATTTATAATTGTGGGAAAAATATTTGTTCAATTTTATTCCAGGCAGGATGGTGCTAGGCTCACAAGTGGGACCTCCCTGGAGAAGGAGGCCTCGTGTTTAGTGGCTCTCTCCTGTGGGGTAAATTGGAGGCCTTTTTTTCCCTGTTTACTTGTGGAGAGCCCACAGCGAGCCTCCTGCTTGGGGGAGGGTTCTCTTGTCCTCTCAGTGATGGGCTTTGTACCTGGAATTTATTTTCTTGGATCCTGTTTCTTGGAGTGGCAGCTTGCCTAATCAGAGGTGATGTGCACTTGTCTGTATTCTTTCTGAGCTCAGCTCCCCACCTTCGACTGCACTGAGTCCACTTAATAGTGATTTTAAAATCTGGTAGTTTGTGGATGCCTTAGAGTGTCCATGGATTTATTTTGAAGAATCTAAAACTAGTCTCTTGACAGTAATCTATTAGGGAAAAAAGAAAGGTACGGATCTTTTGCATTAAGATAGTACACCAGGATTGTAAACGTTGCAAAACAAAAAGTGAGAAGGCAGTGCATAGGCTCTTTACAAAAGTAGAAAATGGTAGCGCAGAGTTGATATATACATGATCTTGGTGATAGAGTAAAGGGCTTTTCAGTCAGAGAGAAAGATCACAGAGGTAGGAATTTATCTACTTCTAGTAATAATCACAACCACAGCATTGCTAGGGAGACGCTTTAGGGTCTGTAAATTGCTTCGCCAAACTCTGTCTCATTGGAAGCCTATTGGACAGTTATTTTGTACAGACCCAAGGATTGGAGATCAAATGTTTTTCCGCTGATCTCACTGTTAATTAGTGAGAATGGCTTTAGATAAATTATTTTTTATTCTGTCATGTTTTGTGGGCTGACACGCTGAATGTTAACACAAATTCATCTGTATGTCTGCTTTCCTCTTATAAGACAGAGATTTAGTAATATTGTTTTTAATCTCTTAAGTCATTTTTCTTGATGCTATGTTTTATGTGTAGATCATACCCTTAAATAAAACATGTGAGGATTGACAGGTATTTTAGGATGTGAAAGGTATTTTGACTTCATTAGAATATATCTGAACTTCTTAGGACATCTGTTTTAGAAACTCAGTGACATTTGTAATTGTAGTTAATAGACAATGTTTATATAGCTTCTGGTATTTACCATTTACTGTTTAAGAATTTTACCATAACTCACTTAATCCTCTTAATAACCCAGTGACGTAGGTGGTATTTTCCTTGTTTTTCAGATGGGGATATGGAAAGAGACCCCAAGTTCACATAGAAAGTAGTGAAGCAGAGACAAGTCTGTGCAACAGATCTCTTAACCAGTTTATAGACATAAAGCCTAATCAAAGTTTTCTTCATAAACATTTTCATATTTTATTGTCATTAGGGAAAGGCATTTGGTAGCCCTATCACAATCAGTGGAAATATAATATTGGTGAAATTGTCCACTTCTATTACATTGTTGAAGATTATCCTTGACTTTTATATTGAAGGTTAGTGCCATTAACCCAGAATCAACTGGGAACTGCTTAAAGCAGTTGGACTATTATGATTTTTCTCCTAGTCAATCCTAGTATTCAGTTATTCTTAAAAAATGTATTCAGTTTTGGAGGAGAGAAAGTAGCTAATTGAAATTAGAAATAAAATTATAAATCTCCTTGGTCTCTATATGAAAATTTTGAAAAAACCATCTGTAATGAACTAAACTGTGAAACTTCCATAGGTCATATTTTGATAATCAGCCTTGTTCTTAACTAGTAATTTTATTATTACAAACCTAGTGAAATTGAAATTATTTAGAAATCTGCTTCAGATATTAGTGATACAGGAAAACTAGAAACATCCAGCAAAGGGAAAAAAGGCCAATACATAATTCAAATTAAGTCTATGTTATATTCAAAAGCGATTATTTAATGTTTTCAGAGTGAAATAGTTATAAACGTTATACATGGGGCGCACTGTGAGGAAGCAGAACTGACCAGTGTGATACTGACTTCCCGAGCCGTGCAGTTGATAGTGCACAAGGCGGACTTGAATCCTGGGGGTCTGCTTTTACACAGGCTTTTTTAGTAAATAGAGTGGCCCCTCTGTATCTGCAGGTGGCACATCTGCAACCCAATGTTGATCAAAACTTTTCCCAGGATGCAAAACCCACACATAGCCAGGACTGAATTTTTGTATCTGCAGGTTCTGCAGAGCCAGTTGTGGGGACTTGAGTGTGCTGGGGTTTTATTATTCTTGGAGGTCCTGGAACCAACATCCCATGGATCCTAAGGGACAGCTGAATTCAATTTTCCAAAGGAGTGAACATCAATATTAGTTTGAGTTTTATATTTATTTATTAATTTTTTTTGAATAGGGACCCCATGGGTAATGTCAGTGACCGCTAGAGATAGGGGAAAAAAGTGAGGTCACACATTCATACCCACTTGTGGCCTGGTGCCTGGTGGATGTACCTGCAGTGTACTAATCCTGCCTCTTAGCACTCTAAGTAAAAGATAAAAGGATATGCATGGTTTGTGACCACGTGTGTATGTGTAGAAACTCAGCTTTTTTTTTTTTGAAGATCATACTAGCTGATCAGCATTCTGGACATAATAGCATTTATTTGTACTTATACCTCATTCATCTTCTTTATTCTGGTCAAGGTCCTGAATGTAATAAGTATGTTATTAAAACCTGTTCTAACCACCATGATCTTTTCATGTATAGGACACTGTAATTATTAAAGACCAGTATTGCTAAGGAAACCAACTTTATCTAAATATCTTTATGGAAAACACATTTGGTGCATAGCAGTAGGTTTAGTATTTTTATATAGATAGCTTTAACAATCAGTTTGTGTATTTAAGGATGTAAATATTACTGGGTTAGTGAATTAATATATCCATTGTTTCTCATCATTTTGATATTATTATTTTGTGGTTGGAGTTTATTTAAAATAATATTATTAAATTCTATTTCAATAGGTTGCTTTTTTTTTTCTCCTCACAAAAGTAAAGCATTTGATTTAATAAAAGGTTCTGCAGCCACGCTCCGGCTTGACAGAGACTTGCTTGGTTGATTAGCATGAATGAGGATATGAAAGATTTAAAGCAAAGCTGTCAAAGCAATTAGAACTAAAGTCCTCCTATCACCGAATAATGAAAATCCGTGCCTGGAACACTTTCAAATGTACCTAAGAAAATCATACTTATGCAAAATGAAATGAGAGTGAATAAAAGAAATGGAATAATGAAAGCCAACGGAGGTAAAATTGTCCATGTAGCATTTTAATATGTTCTTGCTACTATATTTTAGATTTATGAAAGAACACCATGATACAGGGTTTCTGCCAAAAGGTGTATTTATAATTTTCAATTTAGGAATTATTTATTTAGATATATTATGTTTCATATCCAGTTATTTGAAAATGTTTAACTCTGAAGTCACTTCTATGAAATCCATCTTTTTAATTTTTACCTTATAATTTAACTTATAAACAAATCATTTAAAATTGAATATAGATATTGAAGCTACAAAAGAGAATATTAGACATGTACTATGTAATATACCCTTTTTCTCTTAATGCTTTGAAATCTTAAAACATCTAGGCTACACTGATAGAATGTCAGAGTATTTTGTCTGATTAAGAAGACTCACATATCAAAAATACAGTTAGAGAGCAAATTCAAGATAACCATTTTATATTTTTATTAAAACACGAATGATTCTAGGAGATAAGTACATCAGTAGATTTTTTTCTATTTGTTCAGTTATGTTTACTACTTCTTTTTGTTATTTGTTCATTTTTTTTTTTTTTTTTGAGATAGCGCTTCCCTTTGTCACCCAGGCTGGACTGGTACAGTCATAGCCCACTGCAACCTCCAACTCCTGGGCTCAAGGGATCTTCCTGACTCAGCTTTCTAAGTAACTGAGACTGCAGGAGTGAGCCCCTCTACTTGGCCTTGTTATTTAGTACTCAACAGTTATTTATCACATCTTGTATTTACATGTGTACTTATATTTGCATGGTGAGAGATACCAAGATGAATTGGACAAGGATCTAGCACCCAGTGGCTTATATTCTAAAGGAATTAGCTGTGACAGTTGCGCTGTATATACTAATGCATTAAATATGTGGAATATAAACGCCATAAAAATGTCTGTAAAAAGCTTTGTGATTTTAAAGAAGAGGCTATTCTAAAGTGTATTAAGTAGAGGAATCACCATGGGGAAGTTATATTTGCATTTGCTTCTGTGTGTGTGCACATTAACTTAAGATGTGTTTGACTGCAAGTAATCCAAATCAAAGTATTTTAAACAACACAGTGGATTTATTGGTTTATGTAACTAAAGGGGTTTTTATGGAGAGCATAGGACATACAGTTCTTCAGGGCTTTTCCTGTAGTTCTCGCTGGTGTTATAATCTCTGCTGTTTTCCCTGACTATTTGGGGGTAGCAGAAGTGAATTCTGAGATTCTCAGCTGTGACAACAATCTCCAGAAAAGAGACACTGTCCAGTATTTCAAGAAATCGTTCTGAAGTCTGCCTTGATTGGAATGCCTGGTTTGCAAGTGTTCCTTTAACCTGTGGACAGGATGAAAGAATGTGCATGTTGGTCTAGGTGAACTGAGGCTTATCCCTGGAGCTGAAAATGGAGCTTGACTTTTTGCAGGCAGAAAGGTTTTGAGATATTACAGCTGTGGTTCTCATCCTTTCTGATGCTGTGACCCTAAATTTAATACAGTTCCTCATGTGGTGGTGACCCCCAACCATAAAAATTATTTTTGTTGCTACTTCATAACTGTAGTTTTGCTACTGTTATGAATTGTGATGTAAATATCTGATATGCAGGATGTATTTAGGTGACCCCTATGAAAGGGTCTTTCGACCCCCAAAGGTTGGTGACCCACAGGTTGCAAACCGTAGTACAGTGAGCATGCATGTACTGCAGGGGATAGAAAGGGAGAATGGATCCTGGGTAGGCAGCTAAATCAGACTTCAGTGTGATTGAGACACTTAGATAACAGGAAGGGCTTGTCAGAATAGCGGGTGGCGTTAACATACGAAGGAAGGAGGATATAATGTGAGTGCAGAGAGCCCTGATTCTTGGCATTTGGCCCAGGTACAGAGAGAGCCCTAAAGACGAACTTGGGATCAGATGGGAATACCTCGAAAACTAGGCAGTGAAATTGGGGATTTATTCTGTAGGTGATGTGAGATGATGTTTTCAGCAGTAGACTAGCATGCACAGAGTTGCCATGAAGATTTGAATTTCTCAGTTCTAGGTTTAAAAAAAAGTGATTGGGCGGTGCCTGTGGCTGAAAGGAGTAGGGCACTGGCTGGCTCCATGTGCTGGAGGTGGTGGGTTCAAACCCAGCCCCAGCCAAAAATCGCAAAAAAAAAAAAGAGAAGTGATTGCCAGTGAATCATGATTTTCATCGTCAGCACCTGGTTGAACGGAAACATCATATTCTGATATCAGGAAGAGGAAGAGAAGCAATTTGTGAATGTCTAACTTAGGTGTCTAGGATGGTGGTTGTTTCTTTACTAGAAAGAGGAAACACAGTAGGCAAAAAATTGGGGTGTAGAGCCAAGTGCATCAGTATTCAGATAGACAGAATTAGCTGTCTGTGGATCCTTTGAACGGCCAGTGGGCATTTAATTTTTCAAAGCCTGTTTAAGTTTGCTCATCTTGTGTGCCATATCTTCTTGCCGCAGACCTCTGGTTGGGTTGTTCCAAGGGTGCAGTATCCACCTTCTCATCCCTTCTCACCCTGGTTAATGAAGAGGAAGAGAAGGTTGCACAGTCTGTTTGCTGTATAGTTTATTAGTTTAGATAAATGGTTAATTTTTACACTAGGTCTGTGCCAGCACTGACACCTGTGAATGTGTTAGGTATGATTTGTATCCATATGTCACAGATGAGGAAACTGATACAAAGAAATCACTTTATTTGTTGATGATTAACACTTTGCATTTTGCCATAATTAATTCAAACAAAATCACTATAGTTATTGCTGTAAAACTTTTAACTACGTCAAAGTGAAGGGCTACCTTTTGTAAAATACACTTTTCAAGCCAGTAGAGACATGTGGCTCTACAGCTTTGGATGTCGGATACTGTACATACGTCAAGTCTGTTCTCCAGGCTCAGAAAGTAAAAAAGTAACTGGTGGGAGGTGGAGTTGATTGGGTGGCTAAGGGATAGGAAGGCATGAGCCAGGTTTTTTAAGAGTGACCCTGTTTGTGACTTGGGAAGCTCATTTTTACGGTTGCCCTCTCACTGAACTGTGTGCTGACAGATTGCCTTAGCCATTTCCTCCTGGTGCAAAACAGAAAACCTTCCCTTTACTAATTTGCTTTCCCATATTCTATTCCTAAATTTTAACATTGACCTTGTATGTGTTTCATGTGCTCTGTCACAATAAATGCTAATGGTTCATTATGGTAATTATAAAAGCAGAATTCATATATATGTATACACACACACACATTTCCCCATCTATCATTTCTACATCTTATAATGACATAATGACATTTTCAGCAAATAAGGTATTTGAAAATTTGGTCTTAATGCTTACATTTATCCCTCTGTATGTAAAAGCTAATACCAATAGATTAAGTGTATTTCAGTCAGAGAAGAGTTTCTAAAACTTATCCTTTATTTAAATGAGGGTTTCAGGACCTTAAACAGTATTCTAGAAGGCTGGAAAAAAAGTTAAGACATCAGAACCTCACAGTGGTAGGAAGTGACTTGAGCAATGACAAGAAGAGGGTTCAATGAGTCATAAATAAACTAAATTAATTCAGAGGCAGCGGGGTGCTGCAAGATGTGGTTGCTACCTTTTGAACTGTGACAAAAAACAATTCCTTTTGTTCTTCCAGAGTTCATAGAGATAGCCTTGTGAGGTTTTGAATTCACAGTATTCAGTATTTGAATTGAATTTACAATATTCAGTATTTGAATATAAAAGTAAGAAGAAGCATGTTCTTAAAAAATGGTGGATTAGAGTCTGCCAGAAACAGTGGCGTAGATAAGTGTGTTAATATTTCAGGTCACTAGAGAATCAATTGAATGAATTTAAAACAATTTTTGTCTTTGTCTAGGGAATAAAAAACCATGGAAATTATTCAAATTAAGTTACAGTTCCTAGATTATTTTTATTCATGTGTTCATCTGGGTTTATCATGCTTTTACATATTTCAAAAAAAGAGATGTATATGATTGTTCCTTTTCAAATTATTTAGCACTTAGTTTAATCATGGCTATATATGTACATTTAAATACAGTCATCTTTAAGTTTATTTTCATATACATTGATATTTACACTTTTCTGACAACTGTTTATGATGCAAGACTTAAGTATTGCATTGTTAAAGGCAGGTAAATATGATGAAGTAGTTTATAATGTAATAAATTTGGAGTATAATAGAATACTTCTTAATTATATTTGACAGTGGAGCATAATAACTTATGTAGGAAGAGAACACCATTCTTAAGTGGCTCAGAATTTATATATTGCAACTTCCTAGGCCTTGAATTTGGTTTATTTTCTCTGTGCACCTCTGTGCTGTCATTGCTCTTTCCATACTAAAGAACATGTGTGAAAGTTTATGTTTTTATCAAGGAAATTCTATAGTTCATTGTGTAATTGCCTAAAGAAATAGAGAATACTTCAGCTTTGAGTTGTAAACCACACTTTTACTCCATATTAGTATTAATTCGTATTGATTCAATATTTGCTTTGTGCCTAAAACTTTTCTAGATTATTTACATGTATTATCTCATTTAATTCATAATGATGAAAAGTATTCCTTATTATTATTTAAAAGGAAGAGACCAAAGATAGAAGAAGATTAAATAACTTTACCAGGGTCACCTTGATGGCAAAGGAGTAAGATTATTTTAAATCCTCTATCTTGACATATTAAAGTTTTGCTTCTCAAGGAAGGTTGAAGCCATTAGGTGAAGAGAATGTGAGGACTTCATTGTGCATCTGACTTTAAAGCAAGTAGAGGGGAGTACGTTCACCAGGAATGCTTCCTTTTTGCCCTTGACATCCTGAGAAAGGAGCATTCCTTCTGAAAGGGATTTTCAAGTGGTTTTCTGCTAGCTGTCTTCTCTGGCAAGGGTGAATTTGGCTGCACTCTCTTTCAGTTTTTTATAGTTGGCTGTCTGCTGCTGTCATGGGTCATATTTGTCAGAGGCTGACAAATACTTTTAAGATGTTGTACATCTTTAGGCAACAGCAGGCTCTCTGGCCCTGGTGACTGCTTCTTGTAACCTGATTTTCTTAAACTTGCATGGTGTAGTAGCATTTTAGAAGCTACATCCAGATATTTCATAGCAGAAGTTGAATAAGAATTTTTTTTTTTAAATCGTGAAGCAAAACATTAGCTACATCCCTAAAGTCTAAAGATATTAGCTTTTTTTTTCTCTTGACTCCCACTTTTGCTTGTCTATGGAAGAAACTAGAGGCTACGTTTACATTCTAACACAAAGTTTATATTTCTATTACTTATATTTTTATACTATTTAAGATATGATGACAGTCACAAACATTTTTAAGTTTAAAGAATAGTTGTAATTTTTCTTTCAATGATTGTAGATCTGAGAAAATACAGACTTGTGTTGCTGGGTTTTGGTATCTTGTTTTTTGATAGCAGGATAGTGGATAGGGATGCTAATGTAGCAGAGATAGTAAATAGAGTTGCATAAGAAAGGACTCACAGCTAACCGGGTGTTCTTAGAATTGGATTTAAAGGAATAAACCCATAAAACTAATTAAAATAATAGATCCAGATACAAACAGAAGAGGAGTATCTGACAGAGTCCAGATTCCTTATAGGAATGGAGAGAGAAGAGAAAAATTATGAAGCAGCTACTGTGTTGAACAAGACTTTGTCTACAGGGTATGTTTTAGATATTTCAGTCTTTTTTTTTTTTTCTGGAATGGAAATCAAAATATAGAGAACACCCATCCATAACGATATCTCACTTGCCCCCAAAATGCTTTGGACCTTTTGACAATCCAATGTTTTTGGATTTTCTTTTTCAAACTTTGTAGAATGCACTTGTGTTTTATGAATAAGATAGTAGGAGGCCAGAAGGCAGGACTATAAGGAACACAATGATATTTGATGATTCTTTTTTTTTTTTTTTTTACCAAAGCCAAAAAGTGTATAGATTGGAACATGTTGAAAGTCACCAATCACATATTATTTTCCAGGATTCTAATCTTCAGCTTTTAAGACTGAATTCATTACCTACTTGCCTTTCTTTTTGAAGATCTAGACTCTTGACCTTAGTGTAATGCTTATGTTTTGTAGTTGGTAGAATCTGCTCTGATACCAGCTGTGCCAAATACTAAGTTTCATTACTCATAATAGCAGGTGTTGTCTCTACGTTTGCAAGTCAGTAAAAATTGTTTTTGTTCAAAGTGTGCTAAAACAATCCTAAACCTTCTCACAAATAGAAAAAGAAAAATGACTGCAGTTCTTTAAAAGAATTTGAAGCATTTTAATCTAACTGTTGGTTTGGTGATAGGCATTCCCAAAATGTTTAGTTTGGAGAATGTGCTGTGAATTGGAATTCCTGAAACTATACTAGTAGTACCCTCTGAATGACCCCCTCCTTTGGGGACAGCTTAGTAGTATTAAACTGTCTTGAAAAGGAAGACATTATATCCCCTTTCATTTATTCATTGGAAAAAAAAAATTTGTTACTGCTCTTAGAAGGCACTATGTTATTTTCAGAGTACAACAGTAAATAAAAGCTCTTTGACTTCATGGATCATATTATGTATTGGAGAAGATAAACATGTAAGCAGAGTGTAATCGCATGTTTCCATTATAATGATATACAGACATGATGCATGCTACGAAAAGGGAAGCATGAGACAATAACCTCAGAATTGTTTTGATCTTACAAAGCTCATGGCCACCGAGAGGGAACTTGAATGGTGAGAGCTGATAAGACTTGATTGGATTGAAAATTTTGCAGTGAAGTGTGGGGCAAGGTGAGTTCAGGAAGTAGAAATGTAACTTGGAAGGTGAGGTGATAAACCAGGAATGAGTGAAACTAAAGGATCATTACCTCAGTATTAAAATCTCTAGGGGAAAACCAGGTGAAAGCTGAGGGTGCTGACTTTTGAAATTCAAGAATGGAAGTTCATGATATGAGTTCATGTGTACAGTCTATTAGAGATACAGATGGTACTCAACTTATTCTTACCAGAATTTCTTCTTCAGGAGGTCCTTGGTCTGGAGGATTCCAAGAAGGAATCCATGGACCATAAATCAATGGTAAGGCAGGATTTATTTTACAGGAAAGAATACAGAGAAAAAGCACCAGAGCTCCCTGCAGAGGGAAATACGAGTCAGAAAGTCTCTCTC
>CAUYQV010020976.1:0-19315 GCA_963574575.1 Galagoides demidoff | reverse complement strand
AAGAAATGGCCGGGCGTTGTGGCGGGCGCCTGTGGTCCCAGCTACTTGGGAGGCGGAGGCAGGAGACTCGCTTGAGCCCAGGAGTTGGAGGTTGCTATGAGCTGTGATGCCATGGCACTCTACCCAGGGGGATAGCTTGAGTCTCTGACTCAAAAAAAAAAAAAAAAAAAAAGAGTTCAGTCCACCAGGGAGCAACAACCATATGAACCCTTTAAATACAGAATGCCAGTGATGAAAATATAGAACGCAAAATCTGTTAGAAATACAAGGAAAAATGGATATGAGGCCGATAGTAGAAGACTTCAACATGATACCAATGGACATGTAAGCAAAAAGGAAATGATGATATAGAGGTCCTGGGTCAGGTGCAGTGACTCATGTCTATAGTCCTAGCATTCTGGGAGGCTGAAGTGGGAGGATGGATCCCTTATGCTAGGGACTTCAAGACCCTGTCTCTACTAAAAATAGAAAAATTAGTCACATGATGTGGTGGACACTTGTAGTCTCAGCTACCGGGAGGCTGAGGCAGGAAGATCACTTGAGTTCAAGAATTTGAGGTTACTGTGAGCCAGGCTGAGGCCATAGCATTCTACCAGTGTGACAGAGTAAGATTCTGTCTCAAAAAAAAAAAAAAAAGAATAAAGAGAGTCTGAATAGTATATTTAATAAAATGGAATATCTATATGCTAAACTTTGTATCTTAAAAAGAGAACACATACTCTTTTCCATCACTCAAGGGCTGTTTATATCCTTTCTTTTCTTTCTTTCCTTTTTTTTCTCTTTTAGAGACAGAGTCTCACTTTGTCACCCTCAGTAGAGTGCTGCGGCATCACAGCTCACAGCAACCTCCAGCTCTTGGGCTTAGGTTATTCTCTTGCCTCAGCCTCCCAAGTAGTGGGACTACAGGAACCCATCACAATGCCTGGCTATTTTTTGTTGCAGTTTGGCCAGGGCTGGGTTTGAAACCCACTACCCTCGGTATATGGGGCTGGCACCCTATTCACTGAGCCACAGGTGCCAAGGGCTGTTTATAAACTCACTTATCAATTAAAAAAAAATTCTGATTATTCAAGGCAGAAAGTTCATGGACCATATTCTCTGACCTCAGTATAACAAATCTATGTGCAAGAATTAGTTTTTAAAAAATGTCCAACTGCTTGGATATTAAAAAATAATGTAAAAAAATGTAAAAAAATATAATGTTTCCTAAATAACAGTTGGGTTGAAGAGGAAACCAAAGCAGCAGTCACAGACCAGTAAGAAATCAGTGATGAAACTGGGTGGCATATTCCAGTGACTGGAATGGAGTCCTGGCCACCAGGGTGGGGCCACCGCAGGCCACGTCTACCCTCATTGATCTTCCCACCCTTGTCCTCTAGATCAGGCTATTTATCAGCTATGACAACGCCACCAAGCAGTTGGATACAGTGTATGACATCACACCTGAACTGGCCCAGGCGTTTCTGGAGAGGATCAGCTCCTCCAACTTCAGTATGAGGAACACCTCTACCATCCACAGGCAAGTGACGCTTTCCCAAGATGCTACCAGTATAAGCATCAGATTTCCATGAGCAGCATGGGGGAGGGGAGGTGGCTGATCCTTCTGTGAATATCACCACCTGTCTCTGTGCATTGTGAGGGGACGTGCTCCCCAAGGAGACCATTTCCCTCTCTTAAAGAGGTCGTGAAGGGGGTAAGCGGACAAATGCTGTCTGATAGCTCCTCTGTGCCAGGCATTGTATACAACCCTACAAAGAGCTAATCCTGGCTCTGATCATGGAAATGGAACATTTTAAATACTGGGGGGCTTGGTCCTATTCCAAGGGGAAATGGGTAATTTCTATTAGGTTGAGTCAAGTGTTGGTTGGAAATAAGTTGAGGGGTTCCTCATGTTTGAGAACCCCTTGTTACCAGACTCTTAGCTGGGGAACCCCTGAATGAGATAAGCTTTAGAATTTAATGATTGTAATGTGACCACCCACTCCTGAACTTCAGGGGGTGTCAGGCAGGGTTGAAGGTCAGGGGGAAGGTGGTGAGCACTGTTCAATCCTCTTCTCTCCATCTCTCGGTGTCTTATTGCCACACTTCTCTCATTTTCAATTCCCTTAAAGGTTTTAAAATTGAGTCACTCTGGGCAGAGCCTGTGGCTCAAAAGGGTAGGGCGGCGGCCTCATATGCCGGAGGTGGTGGGTTCAAACCCAGCCCTGGCCAAAAACTGCAAAAAAAAAAAAAAAAAAAAAAATTGAGTCACTCTTAGAGAATGTACTCACTCATATAAAACTATTACATCTTCCCCCATCCCTGATAATGTTCACACATTAGCGTGGGTCCCAGTTTCTATGGTTGGAGTCAAAAAATAGACTCCTGGTTAAGAACACGGGCCCTGGAGCTACACTTCTTGTGTTTAATCTTGGCTCTGCCGCTTACAAGGTGTGTGAGCTCAGCCATTTTTATATTATCTTTCTGGGCTTCTGTTTCCTCACCTGAAAAAGGAGAGATAAAATCTGTCTGCTCCATTAAGGTCTTTGTAAAGATTAAGCACAGTGGACACAGTGAATACTCAAGAAATACTCTTTTTTTCTTCTATACTTGATTTTTTTAAATTGGCAAATAAAATGGCAATAAATTGGCAAATAAAATGACGTGTATTTATGGTATGCAACACAAGTGTATGCATTGTGGAATGGCTTAATTAAGCAAGTTAACAAAGCTAATGTACTTTTTTGTGTGTGTGGTGAGAGCACTTAAATCCACTCTCTTGGCAATTTTCAAGAATAACAAACTTTGTTATTAACTATAGTCACCATGGAGTATAATAGGTTTTCAGAACTTACTCCTATTTAAGTGAAACTTTGTATCCTTTGACCAACATCTCTCCAACTCCCTTTCTGCCCCCACCCCCTCTTAAGCTCCATTCTATTACCTGCTTCTGTGAGTTGAACTTTTTCAGATTCCTAATGTAAGTGAGATCACGTGGCATGTCTTTCTCTGCCTGGTTTATTTCACTTATCCTCCAAGTTCATCCATGTTGTCACATAGAACAGGGTTTCCTTCTTTTTCAAGGCTGAAGAGTGTTTCATTGTGCATCTATATACCATATTTTAAAGAATCAGTTCACCCGTGGATGGATGTTCAGTTTGATTCTGTATCTTGCCTGTCACTTTCCCTGAGTCTTTCTTTCTCAGTTAAGCAGCTCTCTTGCTCTCAGACACATTTTCAAATCCTTTTCCTGGACCTGGCTTCCCTCCTATGGGCGTGTCTGAAGATGTCAATATCTTTCTGAGAAGGTGGAGTCAGGCCAATCGTGGTCAACCGGGTGGTCCAGCCATACTAAGTTGAATAGTCTTCATACTAACTAAGAGTATGCTTTTTCTCATTTAACTTCCACAGTCATCCTCATTCCTTCATACAATGTGCTATCAGAACAAAGTTAACCTCGTTTTTTTTTGAGGCTCAGAGAAGTAGGGCCACTGTACAGTAGTGCAGAGCATCTACTGCACAACTGTGTGCAGCAACCTTGCAGAGAAGGTAAGTGACTTGCTGGAGGTCAAACACAAAATTGGGCTTCAAACTCTATCCCTTTAGCCACTAGATGTGTCTCTCTTGGTCTCATTACCAGGGTTCAAATTTCACCTTCGCTCCTACAATGTTCTGCCTCCTGTCTTTTTTTCTCTTTTGAAATCGGTGTCATCTGGGTGGGTAGGTTGGAAGGCATCCTGGAAATAGACTTCTGCCTCAGAGAACATTCCCCTAAAGGTGGAGAAACCCCTTATCTCCATGTAGAAAAGGCGAATTTTTCTGTGGCTAAGAACATCATTCTTTCCTTATGCCCTTTATCTGTCTCAGGAAGAAAGATGGCCTAGGTAGGTAATGTAGATTTAAGTAGACTTGCCTACTACTTGTCTTGGGCAAGTCACTTGATCTCTTTGAGCCTCAGTTTGCCCATCTTTGAAATGGGGCTAATGAGAGCACTGGCCTTATAGGGTTGTTGTGATGTGACAATCCAGGTAAATTCAGGACAAGACCTGATATATGGTAGCTGATGTGAACACTACTCTGTTGGTTTGGACTAGTGGGGAATGCAGTATGATCCCCAGCTCTGAGCCCTCCACTGCAATGCCTTCTCTTTTCACACAGGCTGGGGCTGCTGGTTTGTTTCTACAATGACCTGGAGCTGCTGGATGCTGCAGTGGCTCAAGTCCTGCTTCACCAGATGATCAAGTGCAGCCAGCTGAGGGGCTTCCAGGCTTGTGTGCAGAAGGTGCAGCAGAGGAGCAAGGCCTGAGGCCTCAGTTTCACTAGCCAGAGAAATGGGGATAACCCCCTTGTCCGGCCTTTGAGAGAAAATACATTGAGTTAATCAAGATCTAACTTGAGACACAGAAGATGGTATCTCAAAAGCTGGGATGAGAGTAATATGGGAATAAGAGACAAAAATAACACAGAAAAAAACCTTGGATAGATCAAAATTCAATCAGCGCAGCTGTCTCAAACTTACACATACCTGTGGATCACCAGGGGATCTAAAATGCGGATTCTCCTTCAGGAGGTGCAGGGTGGGGCCCTGGAAGCTGCACTTGACATAGGCTGACAGGTGGTGCTAAAGGGGCAGCCCTGGAGAGTATGCAGGGCATAGCCTGTGGTTCTCAAACCTGGCTCCACATTAGTGACAGCCCTGCCAGGCACCACCCCCAGAGATTCAGATGTTAATGGTCTGGGTGGTGTGGAGAACCTATGGCCTTGGGCCACATGTGCCCTCCCTCAGATCCTCAAGTGCAGCCCCTCAGCTGAATCCAGACTTCACAGAACAAGTCCTCTTAGTAAAAGGATTTGTCTCATAATATTTGGATTTAGTCAAATGGCTGCACTCATGGATCCAGAAGGCCAGCCGCAAGTTGCCCCAAGCCTGCAGGTTCTCTACCCCTGGGGCTATAGCATGATTTTAAAGCTTTTCAGGTGATTCCAATGCAGCACTGGATCAGCGGGAAGCTGTGAGTTCTTAGACCAGGTCTTGACAAGTCAGCAAACACACACAGACTGTTTCTCATATTCCCCCCTCTCTATCTCTCTCTTCCATTCAAGTTTCCATTCTGTCCCTCTTCTCTTCACTTCTTGTGATTCTTTTCAAGTGTTTTTATTCGAAAAGAACATTTTCATGAAGCCATCAATAATTCCACAGAAGTTTCCCACACATAACCATAAGGTCCCCAACGACATTTGACATCATGGTCATCTGTCTTTGTCAATGCATATGTTGTTTTCAAGGAAAAGAATCACTTCTAAGCAAGCAAGCAAAAATAAGAAAATAAATGTATTTTAAGGCCACAGGGATAGCTGTGACAGCCAAGAAGAAAGTCAGGTACAATTAGATATGAGTGAATCCTTTGTGGTCATCTAGCTCAGCAGATCCCAGGCTGGAGGGTGCATCAGAATTGCTGTTAAAATACAGATTGCCAGGCCCCATGCAAAGTGATTCAGGAGGTTAGAAATGATTTGCATTTCTAAAAGTTCTTAGCTGATGTTGCTGCTGGTGGTTAAGGAACCATCACTCTAGTCCATCCCTTCCTTTTACAGCTGTGGAAATAGCCCTAGGAAAGGGGTGTTGCTGAATTTAGAGAACCCAGGTGCTGGAACAACTGTTTCTTCTATTTCACCCTGCTGCCCCCTAGTGGCCATTTAAATATTGCCTGGAGTCATTCAGTGCATCAATGAAATGAATATCTTGTTTGTACAAATTCAGGTGTTAAAACACGAACCATTCTCATTTTTTGTTACAGAAGTCATTTTCCAGTAGGTAATTTTGTCATCTTCCTCACCAGAAACAGTTGGGCAACACATCTGACTATAACGAGGAAGACATACTGTGATAAAATGGTTATTAAAATAATCATAGAAAAGTGCCAACATGCAAGAAATGATTTTAAGTGAAAAATACAGAAAAGAAAAGTGTGCTCCTATTCATACTACAACTTTGTGCAAACTACATACTGTCTCTATATTTAAAAAGACCTAAGAAATCTTGGAAGCATACACACCCGATTGCTAATTACGGTTATTTTTATGAGATAGGATTTTCAGGAGACTTTTACTTTCCTATACAGTTGAGGATTATTTTTACACAGATTATAAATTATCATGAACAATCTCCTGGATATTCCACGAAAGAAAAACAGCTCCATGTACAGATATAGAGTTCAAAGTCACCAAAGAGATATAGATGCTACAGGAGTCTGGTGGAATTATAAGAGAATGAGATTGACTTCTGCCATGCTTTAAGGTTGATTTAAGAAGAAATTACTATTTAAATGAAACACAGGTGAATTTATGGCACCCGAAGGCCAAGGCTGAGGAAGTGCCCTCCATGGGGCGACTTAGTGAGGGCATAGCAGGAGTCCCTCACCTTCCTCATCTTTGGGCCCAGAGGATTTGGTGGATCAGGGTTGGGGTGATGCCCATTCCTGATACCACAGGGTGTAGTTAGCTAGAGCCACCACCCTGCTTTCTGTCAATGTCCATTCCAGTTTTCTCTCCCTCCAGCTCAAAGCAGACCTTCTGGACATTGCCACAGAGAACCAGACCCTCAATGAGACCCTGGGCTCTTTGTCGGATGCGGTTGTGGGTTTGACCTACAGTCAGCTGGAATCCCTCTCCCCTGAGGCTGTGCATGGTGCCATCTCCACCCTCAACCAGGTCTCAGGTTGGGCCAAGAGCCAAGTCATCATCTTGTCTGCCAAATACTTGGCCCATGAGAAGGTCAGTTGGGGTTTTAAATTTTTACTTAGTGGCCTGAGGCCCAAAGGCATATTAAATCTCCCCAGGCTGCCACTACAAAATGCAATGAATGGGGTGCCTCAAACAACAGACATTTGTTTCTCACAGTTCTGGAGGCTGGGCAGTCTAAGGTCAAGGTGCCGGCAAGGTAGGTTTCCTTTTGGGGCCTCTTCTCTGGCCTTGCAGGCAGCTACTGCCTTGCTGTGTGTGCACGTGACCTCTGTGACTGCAAGCTCTCTGGTGTCTCTTCTTAAAAGGGCACTAATCCCACAAGACAGGGCCCCATCTAACCTAATTACTTCATGACCTCATCTAATCCTAGTTACTTGTGAAAGGCCTCACCTCCCAATACCATCACACTTGGGCCTGGGCCTTTAACATATGAATTTTGGGGAATGCAAACATTCAGTTCCTGACGGCCTGTTGTACATACACTGTAGGGACAACCAGTTAGTAAGAAGATGGTGCTGGGGGAGACTAGTGGTTTCTAATCCTCACTCTGCCATTTACTAACTGTGTAACACTGAGAAATTTGATTGACTTCACTTTGACTCAGTTTCCTTATTTGTAAAATGGGTATAATAATGGTGATTAGCCCATAGTGTTGCTGCAAAGATTATGCGAGTGGGTGCACATAGATAAGCTGGAGTATTAGGTGACATAACAGAGGAGGAGTTTTAGAAGTGTGAGCTGTCACCGAGTTGTTGATCAATGTGTGGCGCCCATCCCAGGATTTTCTTGCTTATTGTTGAGCTGCCAGCATATCCCTAACCATGGGATTAGGGGTGATGCTATTATATTCCAGTCCTGGGCTACAGAGTGGGAATTGTCAGGGCAGAAAGTCCTATTTGGAGGGGAGCCTTAGTCCTGGAGTGGAAAATGGACCTTCTTCCTGGGGGAATTAGTCCCCCTGTGCTGGGTCCCATTCAAAGGACTTGAGTCCTAAACATTTGGTGCCCTGCTTTTTCAATTCACACTCATAGATGCTTCCCAGGATGCAAACTAGCTCACAAGGATCAGATAGGGACTAATTCCAATAAAACAACAATAACAAGCATTTATCAAGCACTTGCCATACTCTGTTCTAATGTGAGAGGTGCAGAACATATAAGGAAATTGCCAAGGCCACATGAAGAGGATGCAACTGGGATTGAGCCCAGGGTGTCTGGCTTCAGAGCTTGCTGAACCCCCACCCTCACTGTCTCCAGTATGGCTGTTAGAGGGCTGCCCACTCATTCTCACTTTCTGACTCAAGTGCAAGGCTAGCCCATTCATCTTTTCCCATCTAGCCTCATGGTGACTTTTTTGAAGCCTTTGGAGGCCATCCCTATTTCTAGACCTCAGCTGAGGCCCCATGTGTCTACTTGACAGTTCTCTGTGAATTTGATTTCAGGGAGCTGAGGGAAATTGCTTTATTCCCTTATAGCCCTGGACAAAGTGCTTTGTCTCTTCTCTAACATCTGAATCTTCCTCCTGAGGGGTGAAAAGAGGAGGAAAAGCCCATGGCCCACCTAAAGAGGGGGTTGCTGCTCTGTTCCTGCCACTTTGGGCCTGGGATAGCCTGATGTTCAGATTAAAACAACAACAACAGAACCCCCAAAACTCAAATCTGGATTTTTATGAGAGTTTTTCTCATAAAATAATTTAACTTAAAAATTAAAAACAGGCCAGGTGTGGTGGCTCATGCTTGTAATCCTAACACTTTGGGAGGTGGAGGAAGGAGGATTGCTTGAGCCCAGAAGTTTAAGACCAGCCAGGGCAACATAGAGAGACCCTGTTTCTATAAAATAAATAAATAAATAAATAAAATAAAGGTTAGTCAGGTGTGGTGGCACATGCCAGCTACTTGAGAATCAGAGGTGGGAGGATTGCTTGAGCCCAGCTGTTGGAGGTTCCAGTGAACAATGACCATGCCATTGCACTTTGTTGCATGGGTGACAAAGACAGATCTGGTCTCTTAAAAATAAAAAAGAAAAGGCTTGGTGCCCATAGCACAGTGGTTATGGGCCAATCACATACACCAAGGCTGGTGGGTTCGAGCCCGGGCTGGGCTAGCTAAATAACAATGACAACTGCAACAAAAAATGGCCAGGCATTGTGGTGGGTGCCTGTAGTCCCAGCTACTTGGGAGGCTGAGGCTGGAAAATTGCTTAAGCCCAAGTGTTTGAGGTTGCTGTGAACTGTGATGCCACGGCACTCTACCAAGGGTGACATAGTAAGACTTTGTCTCAAAAAAAAAAGAAGAAAAGAAAAAAAATTTAGAATGTTGTCCATTAGTCTTATACACGTAAAGCCCATTGCTGGGCTAGCCATGTCTTGGGGGTGTCTGTTTGTGGTATTTGTACTGTGGCCTTGGATGGTGGAGTCATCCCCCGAATGCGTCTTGTGTTTTGGTATCTGACTCCTTTCTCATGGAAGGAAGGGAGGTCTGTGGAGACAACACCTGTCTCGCTCACTGTTGTGTCCCTCAGTGTCCCATAGCGGGCTTGCTGTCTGTCTGAGAGGGGAAAGGCCTGAGCAGCGCCTCACGGCATGGCTGTCCCTCTCCCAGGTGCTGTCTTTCTACAACGTCAGCCAGATGGGTGCTCTGCTGGCCGGGGTCAGCACCCACGCCTTCTGCAGCATGGACTGCAAGGACCTCCCCCAGGCCCTGAGAAGCACCCTCGCTCAGCACGTGTCTGATTTGTCACCTGCCCAGCAGCAAGGTGTCCTGAGCAAGGTAAGAGGAAGACGTCTTGACCTCAGGCACATGGCTCCCAGGGGATGTGGTCTGGTGGGGTTTGTGAGTGGGCTGTGACTTAGGGCCATGGATTCAGGGCTGGGTTATCTCAGCTACGGGTGTACAGGGTTGCTTTGCCCTGCCGGTCTAATCTGGGAGACTTTCCTTAAATCAGGTTTCTTAGTCTAATGTTTTATAAGTTTTTCAGTGAACCCCCAAGTTCTTAGCATGCTCCTGAAAGCCCTTTCCATGATCTAAATTCGTGCCTGCATTCCTTTCTCCCTCAGCAGGGAGTCTTTGAGCACCGTGCTCTATCAGGCCTGCTCTGTCTGACTGCAAACATCTGCTAAGTAATCAAACCTAAGGGTATGGCCTAAAGCACTATCGCCTTGTCAGTGGCAGTACCCTGTATGTCTAAAGTAGAGAATGTGGGTTTTGCATAAGACATTCTTGGGCTTGAATCTCACTCACTGGTCAACCAATTGCCCTTCAGGTCTCAGTTTTCTCACCTGCAAAATGGGAGAATGATTGTCTCTACTTCCTAGGGTTGTTGAGTGGATCTAATGGACTTTATTGCCCAAAAATCAGTGCCCAGCTCTTACTCAAAGCTTGATGCACCTTTTACAAGGTTGTTATTCTATTTCTTCTCACTTTTGGCAGATGATTGAAGCAGGAGATGCTGCCTCAGGCATTGTGGAGATACCAGGGGCTTTCTTTAAAGAAGTGTCTCTCTTTGACTTACGAAGGGAACCTGGATTCAATCCTACAGTCCTGAAGGATAAGGAACTTCGGAGGAGCCAGGTGTGCCCAGGAGGCTCAGAGATCGGTCCTGTATTTCTGTCTATCTTGTGGGAAATGGTCTGTTTTAATTTGGTAAAAGAAATTTATTTCTGTGGGATTAAACCTAGAAGGCAGAGTGGCATAGTGTTAAGAAGACTTGAGAGTGAATTCTGGCTCCCATTTTTAATTAACTTTGGAGAAGGCATTTCTCTTTACCTGACCTCAGTTTTCTCATGTGTAAAATGGGTATAACTTCTCACGAGGCTATCTGCCATCTGGGCAGGGTGCTAGAAATATCAGCCGTTGTTATGTGTATTATTAAAAGCTGCCAGCATTGAGAATGGTGTTTGGAACTCTCCTTGGCTTCCTTCTCATTCAGTCAGCCTTCATTATATCCACTCAGCAAATGTTTCTCCAGCATCTTAGCAACCATGTGCCAGGTGCTTATCCCGGTGCTGAGAATGCAGAAGTGAACACAACAGGCAACAGTCCCTGTCTGCTCCGGGGGCTCTTGCTCAGGGTGTCTCCTGAGGTTGGATGATGTTCCAGTGATCACTTGCCGTGTAAGAAAGCACCACCAAATTTAGTGATGGTGGCAATCACTTTATTTTGGAAAAGACAACTTGCTCCTGATGACTTTAAGATACTTTTTGCCCCATGTACTGAGTTGATGAAATGGCCATTTTCTGAGATGGGGAAGACACTAGAGAGGGCCCAAACTTGACCCTGCACCCAGGAAAATCTCTGAGGCCTCACATGGTGTCCAGAACTTCCCTCCACCGCTGTTCTTTTCACCTGGGTTTTCCTGCTGCTTCCAGGCCCTCAGCTGCCATGTCTAACGCTAGCTCATAATTTATTCTGTTTGGGGAATTATGTTCAAAGTTTCAGAGTCTATAAAATAGACAAATGCAGTACTTGATTGCATCTGCAAGTTAGGGATTCTGTAAAGTTACGTTCCTTGAAACAGATGACTCCCCAGCCTGCGATGCATTGTTCTGCTGGAGTGCTCATCTGGGAGGGCTTGAGGGGAGTGCGCGCTGCCAGCCCAGGTACTTTACTGATGGTGTTTTCCAGCCCCTCCTGGCCCATTCATCCCTCCCTTCTGCTTCTCTTTGTGGGATGCCCGGTGTTCAGGAACTGGTAGGTGGGCATTTAAACAGGGGTCACAGAGAGTTCTTAACCAGGCGGGAAGTAAATTCTATTCCTGCTGCCAACGCTTGGCTCCTCATTCTCCTCTTGGAGTATAGAGAGTCGCCTGGAGTGTGAGAGCCAAGGCTCTGGAATTACTCTGACACTGGTTCAAATCCTGGCTCTGCCCCTTAGCAATTGTGTGGTCCCAGGTAAGTAACTTAGCCTGTTGAGCCTCCATGTCTCTATCTGTAAAGCGGGGTCATGTGACCCCCAGTGCTGGGCACACAGTGAGCGCCCATCAGCACTGCTAATTATTCTCTTCCCTCAGGCCTTGTTCCTGTACGAGCTTCTGTTAAAGACCACCATGAGGCCCGAGGAGCTCCTGAGGTAGGAGAATGTGGACTGGGAGCCAAAGAGGAGGCCCTTCGGAACCTTCTGTCCGAGGAGCCTAATTTCCCAGGATGGAGAGTTGGACAGTCCTGTCCGTAGCCTGGGGCAGAGCAAATCTGCCTTCTCCTGCTCTTTCTTCTTTCCTTCCTGCCCTTTTCTTCTCCTGAGCTCTTTGTTTTGTTTTCTAGTGCTGGGCAGCTGGTCAAAGGTGTGACGTGCTCACACATTGACGCCATGAGCCCTGACTCTTTTCTGGCCCATTTCCGGTATTTTGAGAACAACCTCTTCCTGCTTTCACCATATCAGGTACCTCCTGATATAAATCTGCCTTAATAGAATAAAGTAGTTGTTCCTATCTTAATGTTATATTAAGAGCATTAGAGCATTTTCCTGCTCCTTATTCTCTCTCCCGTACTGGGCTCCCCTATAGCATCTGAAGATATTTATGCCAGAATTATTGGGGTGTAAGGATGACTTGGTGCCAAACATTGAGCCAGGTTTTCTCCAGTTTCTTTTCATAAAGCTCCAAATGCCAATCTCTACAGTCAAAGTTTCAACAGAGTGATTCAGAAGGTGTACTGTTTTGCATGTTCGTAATCATGTTCTCTTGGGACTGAAGGTAATCCCTCCTGGAACATTCCTACCCTTTCCATTTTCTTTTTCATTTGAAACTTCATTTTCCAAAAAGTTGTGGAGTCTCTTTAGCCCTTTGAGGAAGCTAGAAGCAGTAACTGAGTTTTCACAGTATCTGAGCTGGTAAAAACAGGCCTTGAAGCACTTGAACTTTGAATGTGAACTGTTGGCAGATAGAGTCCTGAGTGGGCGAGGAAGTGGATGTACGAGGCATCTCAGCTCTGGCCTTGCTGTGTCTGAGACATGAATGGAAAGTTTCCAAAGAGTGGATTCTCTCCCTGAACACCAGGGAACACGATGCTTGATGGATAATCCTTTGGAGGAATATGCAAAGTTTTAGGAAGCATTGTCATTTGCTTGGATTGTTTATTCTATCAGCAGCTCTCAAACTTGAGCTTGCATCAGCACTGCCTGGAAGGCTGCTAAAACACAGATGGGGGCTCCAGTCCCAGAGCTTCCCACACAGTAGGTGAGGGGTGAGGCCTGAGGATTTGCATTTCTATTTATTTATTTATTTTGCAGTTTTTTTTGACCAGGGCTGGGTTTGAACTCATCACCTCCAACATATGGGCTGGTGCCCTACTCTTTTGAGCCACAGGCACTGCCCCCCTCCCCCCCAGGATTTGCATTTTTAATCAACTCCCTGGAGAGAACCTTTGAATTGTATTAAAAGTCCTGCCCAGGAGGGGACAGGGTTAACTGAGCTACATGTTGGAGCAGTGAGAGTTGCCCCAACACAGGAACATAGGAGCTTCCAGTTCTCAGAATCTTCAGACACCTGTTAGATAGACAATTTGCCTTTATTGCTTACATTTTTACTGAAAATACATTATTGTTATAAAAAATACAGAGAAAGTAAAATTTTCCCAATTTTTTTTCCCTTAGAACAATTGTTCTCAGCAGGGTACCATTTTGCTTTCTTGGGGGAATTTTGGCCATGTCTAGAGATGCTTTTGGTTGTTGTACTGGGGGGCACTGTGGGCATCTAGTGGGTAGAAGCCAGAGATTCTGCTTAACATACTGTGGTGCACAAGACAGCCCCCATGCCGAAGAGTTATATGGTCTAAAATGTTCATAGTGCAGAGACTGAGCAGCCCTGTTCTAGAGGTAACTACAGGGAAAAGTTTGCTATTGAATTTTGAATTTTTTTTTGAGAGATATACACATATATACCAAAATATATATTATATATATATATATAAGTGTGTGTCTGTAGATACACACACATTTACATGGGATATAAAAAAGACATATGAGCTCATACTATACACACTGTTCTGTTTAACTTATACATACAATATAACTTATATTTACATATATATAAAATGGCATAGATCTCATTTGATGTTAAGATGTATAAATCTACCTTAATAGAACAAAGTTATTGTTCCTACCTTAATGTTATATATATAAAAATCTACCTTAATAGAACAAAGTAGTTGCATAGTATTCCATTGTATGGATATACCATAATGTACTTAACCAATCTCCTACTGAGGGACATTAAAGTTGTATCTCTCTTGCAGTTCTAGGAAAAATTGTGCTGAGAATACTCATACATTAATTTTTTGTGTTCATGTTGTTGTTGTCTCAGTTTTCTTATCTATAAGCTGGGCACAATAGTGATCCCTGCATGATAGGGTACTCTATTGTGTAAGTGAGCTTAAGTAAGGACATAACTACAACTTGGGTTTTAACCTTACAAAAGCAAACTATGTAACCAAATCGTATGTAACCCCATAATAATCTAAGAAAAAAAAAAAAAGACAAGTACCTCCCATGTAGAAAGCATTATCTGTGTTTGTTCTTATTGTTGGATTAAATTTCCAGAAATGTGACTGCTTAATCTTTCAGGTTAATTGTTTGGCATGGAAATACTGGGAAGTTTCCAGGTCATCTATGCCGCCTTTCCTCTTGGCTGTGCTCCCGTAAGTGAACATCAGCCCCTCTGCTCTCCCCTGCCCCTCTGCCCCACCCCCCACCCCCTGCCACTTTCTGGCTCAGCCATCATATTGGTGGGAATCATCCAAGCCAAGGTGATTTTCTCCCCCTGAATTTTCTTGAGGAACCAGAAGCAGAGTGAGTGTGTCTTAGACAGTTAAGCCCTTGAGAACCAGTATTTAAGTTCTGAGCCTCATGTAGATATTTCAAACAGATCTTGCTTTTTTGTTATTTGCAAACCAACTAAAGCCAAAGCAACCCAAAGCTGAGTCAGCATCAGTGAAGCAGCTCCTATCTGGGCTATCCCCACTGCTGTGCCAGGGGATATCTTCTGCTATGTGCAGCCTTTTAGGCCTGTGGGGGCATCCCTTCTTCTCAAACTTGATCTGGACACTGTTTCTGTCCTTTTCATGTCCTTTATTTCCATCTACCTTTTTTTGCTATTTTTGTCTTCACTCATTCAAAAAGATGTTTTGTGAATACTTGCTGTGTGCTAGTTATCAGAGATAGTTAAACTTTCTTACAACCAAGGGTTGGGAATAGACAAACCAATTATAAAATCAAGTTGATATTTGGTTGAAAGTGACAGAACCTAAGCTCAAGTTGGCTTAGGCAATAACAGGGAATTTTTTTTGTTGAGGTATAGAGAGTCCAGGGAGGCATTTCAGGCATGGCTAGATCTAGGGGCTCAAATGACGTCATCTGTCTCTTGTTCAAGCTTCAATGTTAGGCAAGTTCTTTCTTTGTGGCACCCTTGGCAAGTCCAAGGTTACATTTTCCCAGCTTTATATTCAAGGTAAAGAAAAAAAATCGTTCTCAATAAAAGTCTTGTTTGGCTCTTATTGACTTGACTTGGGCAAATTTGCTCCCCTTGAACTAAGCAGTGAAGTTGGGATGATGGGTAACTTTGTTTGGCTTAGGTCTGTATTGCACCTCTGGTGCTGGGAGAGAAATTGGTTCCATTCAAAACCACAAACACTTAGAGTGAGAGGGGTTTTCCAGGAAATCCAGGTGTCAAGGAGGATAATGGCCACAAGGCATAGAGGAGGGGGAAATCACCTTCAGACCAGAGAGTCAGGGGAGATGGAACTCACACTTGGAGAATGAATTGGGGATAGAAAGTTTAAGATGGGTACCCCAGGCAGAAGCACAGCATTGTCCAGCAGCAGGTGGAAGGGAAACCAAGCAGTCTGAGAACACAGGATATGGATCTGCAGAGTAGGTGGGAGAGAGAAGGCCTGAGAAGTCAAGGTAAGAAGTCCAGATAATAGAGGGCTTTTTATGACTCTCTGAGATGTGTCACTTATATTCTGGGTACATCCTTCAGATTTATGTTTCAGAAAGATCATCACCACTGCTCATGTAGAGGATGGATACAGAGGCCTGGCTGGAAGGAGAGGTAGTGGAAGATTATTTCAGTAGCCCAGATCTTGGCACCGCCAGTTACTTTCACTCTGCCAAGTCTCAGCCCAAATTGTGCTTCTTTTCAAGAGGGCATATCATGCTCTATTATAGAGACGTTTTATTTTCTTTCTTACTAGCTAAAATGACCTGTTTTATTCATTGGTCTCTGTGTTTATTCTTCCTATTAGAATTAAGCACTATGAGGACAGGGACTACTGGTTCATTCCTGTATTTGGTGCCTATGAATTTACCTGACAAATAGTAGATGCTTTGTAGATATTTGCTAGATTAGTGAATGAAGAAATAAGCAAGACAGAGGTACAAAAATTGGAGAGACAAGAGCAGGTTTGAGGAATACTAAGGAGATAACAATGAAAGATTTTGGAATCAAGAAAAAAAGGATTCTGAGATAGGATAGAGGAGGAAGAACATGTTTGAGGGAACATGTTTAATCTCACTTTGGAACAGTAAAGTCTGTGAGGATGAATTGGCCACATGGGTTCCATGCCATTTTTCTCAACTTTTATTTCATTATTGCCTTCCTAAAGAGAAAAATCTTAATTTCTACCTAATGAGAGAAATTATATGCTAAGGAAAAAGATTTTGTTGAGTAGAGTTGAATTCTGGTGAGTCACACGTCATTGGCATAACTAAGATTTTTTACCCTGATTCAAACCTCTTTCCCCCTCCTGAGGGTGACATTATTCTTGTTGAGAACACATGATCAAGAGCTTGGGGATGACAGAGTTGGGGGCCATTTCTCTTTCTGCTCTCCTTTCCTCATTTTTCTTCCTTACTTTCTATTTTATTCTCTTTTCTCTTTGTCTCTTTCTTCTCTACTTTTTGTTTTCTTTTTCCTCATCTCCATTCAACCAATCCATCAGTCAACATGTTTATGGAGACTCCATTTTCTGATCAGCAATGCTGGGGCACAGAAAAGGAGCATGATGGGACGTTTGTTTCAAGCCCATAGAAAAGGAGCATAGAAGGGAGGCGTGATGGGAAGCTTATTTCCTTCCCATAGAAGAGGAGCATGATGGGAAGCTTGTTTCTTACTCATAGAAGAGGAGCATGATGGGAAGCTTGTTTTCTGCCTGTAGAAGAGGAGCATGATGGGTGGAGTGAAGCATGATGGGTGGGAGGCTTGCTACCAACGTCCCTGGGAGAACAAATATTTAAAGAGCATCCCTGTGATGAGCTCTCGGGCATGTGGACCATGATTTCAGGGACCAATACAGAGCAGCCACTATTTTCTTCCTATTGTTCTCCCCGTCTCTCTCCAGGGCCCACTACGTGGCTTCCTTCCCGGCCTCACAGTGTGTACCCTTTTTGATAAGCCTGGGGAAGAGACAGCTGGACTACTTGGTTTTAGATTCCCATAAAAAGACGTTAGTCCTCAGAAAAGTGCAACAGTGCCTGGTAAGGAAACCCCTCCTGATTCACTTTTCCCTCTGGGTGCCTGAAGCCATCCTAGGGACACACATCTTGAGGATCTGGCTGGGATCTTGAGCATGCTGTGATGGCTGGAAGTCTGACTTGTGGGTCTCAGAGATGGCCCTGAAGCTGCTGGTTGGAACACTCTTGGCTATTGATACTGGAGACTCTCATCCTAGGGCCTGAAGGGGGGGAGGCCACTCTAGAGGACTGGAGAGAGCATAGTACACTGACTCTGGGTTCTAGATGTGCCTCTGCCAATGCCTGGTTATGGGGCTTTGATCAAGTCACTTCCCCACCCTGAACCTCAGTATCCTCATCTGCAAGGTGGGTACAATAGCACAACCCTGTAGAATTATTGAGGGCATGGAATGGGGAATGTACTATTTAATGCAAAAACCCATGTAAATTCCAGCCTTGCCACTAGTTGGCAGTATCTTTATCTTTAAAAAGTGGATAATAGTTTACTTCTTAAGTTACTTTGAAGATGAATGGACTGAGTCTTGTAGACATTCAGGACCGTGGCTGGCACATAGTAAGCACACAGTACATGTCAGCTATTTTTGTCATTTTGGGAAAGAACTTTGCAGGCTTTCCAGTGCCACACAAACTTTGAAATGGTGGTTTTATTACTGTTTCACTAACATTATAATGGTTCTTGGACTGCAGAGTATCCTCAGAACGATGATAAGGATGACAGCAGCCCTCATTTACTGAGGGGTCATGATGTGCCAAGTTGGAGTTTCCCTGACTTTTGAGGCCCGCATCCCTGGGGGATGATCAGGCCCTGCTCTATCTCTAGTAGTCTGTGACAGGGTAGGTGGGTCAGATCCTAGAACTTTTAAGAAGTTTGAGGTTGGGAAGTGTTTTTAAGCAATCATGACCTTGAGCTCTGCAGGATCTGCCCATCAGCTTTACTTGATGGTTTCAGGATGTCTCCATTGCTGATGAATACACTGTGGACATCATGGGACACCTGCTGTGTCACTTACCAGCGACCATCATTGACAGCAGTATCTCCCCCAAGGCCTGGCCCACTGCCCTGCATGGCCTCAGAGACTGCCCAGACCTCAGCCCTGACCAAAAGGTTGTGGTGAAGCGCAAGCTCTTGGAACAGTATGGGTGAGGAGGGGCCGAGTGTGGCTATGGGGGCGGCGTTGTGCTGGATGAAGAGGCACCCAACTTTGGGCCTCCTTCCCTCCAAACAGAGTATCTAGCTTAGGATGTGATTAAACATGCTTATTCTAGAAATATGACCTTTCTTCTTTTGGCTTCAGATTCCCTGTGAAGTGGGGTCACCTGTAGCCGCCCTGCAAGTCTCACAGGGTTGTCACCAATATAACTTGGCATATGAAGGAAAAGAGTTTTGAAAAGGTAGCACTTTGCACATGCAAGGTGGTGGCATTATTATTATTTTAAAAACTTTTTTAAAGAGTAGTTTTAGCTTCACAGCAAAATTGAGAGAATAGTGCAGAGATTTCCAGTATTCCCTTGTCCCCATATATGCATATCTTCTTCACTGTCAACATCTGGCACCAGAACTGTACATTTATCACAATTGATGAACTTACTTTGGCATTATTATCATTGCATTGTCTGTATCACCCAAAGTCCATAGTTTTCATTAGGGTTCGGTTTTGGCATTATATATTCTATGGGTTCAGACACACGTACCCAGCATGGTGATATCACAGAGAGGAGTTTCACTGCCCTAAAAACCCCTGTGCTCTGCCTCTTCATCCCTTCTTCACTCCTAACCCCTGGCAACCACAGATAGTTTTGCCTTTTCCAGAGTATCGGATAGCAGGAACCATACAGAGAGTAGCCTTTTCAGATAGCCTTTCACTTAGTGATTTGCATTTAAGTTTTCTCCATATCTTTTCTTGGCTCGATGGTCCATTTCTTTTTTTTTTTTCCAGCATACAAATTTGCTGTATTATTTATTATATTTGTAGAAAATACATTATCAAGTTGAACCAATTCTTTTATTTGTTCATTCTAATCAAACAACAGTCTCAGAATATGTGTGGACTCAAAGAGAACGAAGGAGAAAGGAGATGAAATTAATTCAGAGCCAGTGGTACTACTTGGGCAGATGCTGAGAACTGTGGT
>CAUYQV010020974.1:0-14588 GCA_963574575.1 Galagoides demidoff | reverse complement strand
TGCAACAGGCAAGGGAACAGTGACAAGCAGGGTGCATTCCATGAATGAGACAAACCCAGGGTGAGCCCTGTCACTGAGACAGGAAGGCAGTCTCTGGCCTCCCCAACACCATGGAGGACACAAGGTCTTTTTTTTTTTTTTGAGACGGAGCCTCAAGCTATCCCCCTGGGTAGAGTGCCATGGCATCATGACTCATAGCAACCTCGAACTCCTGGGCTCAAGCGAGTCTCCTGCCTCCGCCTCCCAAGTAGCTGGGACCACAGGCGCCCGCCACAACGCCCGGCCATTTTTTGGTTGCAGCCATCTTGTTGTTTGGCAGGCCCGGGCTGGGGATTCGAACCTGCCACCTTAGGTGTACGTGGCTGGCGCCTTAGCCGTTTGAGCCACAGGCGCCGAGCCTATTATTATTATTATTTTTTTTTTGAGACAGAGTCTCACTTTGTCACCCTCAGTAGAGTGCCATGGCATCATACCTCACAGCGACCTCAAACTCCTGGGCTCAGGCGATTGTCTTGCCTCAGCCTCCCGAGTAGCTGGGACTATAGGTGCCTGCCACAACACCTGGCTATTTTTAGAGATGAGGTCTTGCTGTTGTTCAGGCAGTCCACCCACCTCAGCTTCCAGTGTGCTAGGATTACAGGCATGAGCCACTGTGCCCAGCCTGATCAACCAGTTTTTAAAAAACTATTGTTACCTTCTTATTAAAATTATCTTTTTTTTTTTTTTTTGAGACAGAGTCTCCCTTCTCTTAACCTTGGTAAAGTGCAGTGGTGCCACCATAGCTCACTGCCATTCTGTACTCCTGGGCTCAAGCAATCCTCCTACCTCAGCCTCCTAAGTAGCTGGGACTACAAATATGTACCACTGTGCCTGGCTAATTTTTCTCTTTTTGGTAGAGACAGCCTCTCGTGTTCCTCAGGATGATCCTGAACTCCTGAGATCCTCCCACCTCAGCCTCCCAGAGTGCTAGCATTACTGGGCTGAGCCACTGCACCCAGCCTAAAATTACTTTTAATAAATAGAGTAGTCCCTCTTATCTGAGGTTTCACTTTCTGAGGTTTTAGTTACCATATTAAATGGATTTCAGAAACATACAGTTCATAAATTTTTAAATGTGTGCCATTCTGAGTATCATTATGAAATCTTGTTCTGTCTCACTTGGGACATGAATAGTATCCATGCTATATTTGCTACCCTTTTGTTAATCACTTAGCCATCTTGGTTATCAGACTGATTCTTTTGGTATCACAGAGCTTAGATTTAAGTTACCCTATTCTACTTCATAATGGCCCCAGTACAAAAGTAGTAATGCTATTGATTCATATATGCCAAAGAAAGACAACAAAATGCTTCCTTTAAGCGAAAAGGTAAAAGTTCTTTACTTAATGAAGAAAGGAAAAAGATCATATGCTGAGGTTGCCAAGATACATATTACAAATGAATCTTTTGGGAAGAGGGATGGTGATTGGTGGGATCTCACCTAATGTACACAATGTGAGGGTGTTCACGCCTCCTGGATGAAGAGCTCCACTACAACAGCCAGGCGTGGTGGCTCACACCTATCATCCCAGCACTGTGGGAGGCTGAGGAAGGAGAATCACTGGAGTTCAGGAATTCAAGACTCTCCTGAGTGAAAGTGAAACCCCGACTCATGAAAAAGATGGAAAAAACCAGCCGGGCACTATGGTGAGCACCTGTAATCCCAGCGGCTTCCAGAGGCTGAGGCAGCAGTATGCCCACAAGCCAGGAGTCTGAGGTTGCAGTGAACTACCAAGCCACTGCACTCTGCTCAGGGGCACAAGGTGGGACTCTTGTCTCGACCAAAAAAAAAAAAAAAAAAGGAAAGAAATAAGACCAAAAATAAAACAAAAAAAAAGAAATGAAAACAACGTAACCTAAACATTTGTTCCCTCATATCAATCTGAAATTTTTAAAAAATGAATCTTTTGTCTCTGAATTTATGAAAAAGGAAGAAATTTGTGCTTATTTTGTGATTGCACCTCACACTGCAAAAGTTATGGCTTTAATAAGTGATCAGTGATTAATAAGGAAAAGGCATTAAATATGTAAGTGGAAGACATGACCAGAAACATGTTCTGATTTATAGTAGTCAACAGTACTGTTCATGGTTTCACGCATCCTCTCAGGGTCTTGGAACATATTTCATATGGATAAGGGAGTACTACTGTACAGGCATTAGACATAATGATATCTTATTTCTACTTTCTTGCATTGCCATCTCATCAGTCCTGCAGCTTTAATTTAAATCATGAAATTATGTAAAGCATTTGTGATGACTGTTTTACATGCTTGAGCTTATCTGCATTTGCATCGTAAATTATTTTTTTATTTTACCTTTGATCATTAGCTACTCCAAAATATCAGTTTTGTCCACACTTTTTTTTTCTGAGAGAGTTTTACTTTGTTACTCTCCTTAGGGTGCCGTGGCGTCACAGTTTACAGCAACCTCAAACTCTTCTACTTAAACAATCCTCTTGTCTCAACCTCATGAGTAGCTAGGACTTCAGGCGCCCGCCAGAATGCCTGGCTATTTTTAGAGACAGGCTGGTCTCAAATTCCTGAGCTCCAGAGTGCTAGGATTACAGACATTAGCCACTGCGCCCGGCCTTGCCCATACTCTTTTATGAAGTAACATATTGCAGTTTGATCTAAATCTTTGAGTGAATCTTTCTACTCTGGCCACAGTTTCTGCATGCTGTTTTAATAGTAAATAGTACTATAAATCATGACTAAAACTCCCCCTTCTTTCTTTCTTTCTCTCTTTTTTTTTTTTTTTTTGTTGTTTGTTTGTTTTTTTGAGAGAGTCTTAAGTTGTTGCCCTGGGTAGAGTGCCATGGCTTCACAGCTTGAAAGCAGCCTCAAACTTTTGGGTGTAAGTGATTCTCTTGCCTCAACCTCCCAAGTAGCTGGACTACAGGTGCCCGCCACAACGCCCAGCTATTTTTTGGTTGCAGTTGTCATTGTTGTTTAGCAGGCCCGGGCGAGGTTCGAACACGCCACCCTAGGTGTATGTAGCCAGCAACCTGCCAACTGAGCCACGAGCGCCGCCACCCTTCTTTCTTCTATGTAATTTTAAAAGAATTTTAAAGGATTCAATATTGTAATCAAAGGCAATTTGGTGGCATCTATTACTTTTTTGTGCATTTACCTTTTGTTCAGCATTTGTACCTCTAGAAATAGATGTTATAGAAACTACTACCATGTATGCATAAAAGATAAATAATGGAGGGTGTACGTTTGCAGTGATCTACCTGTCTATCTATCTATCTCTATGTAGATAGATAGATAGATAGATAGATAGATAGATAGATAGATAGATTTTTTTGTAGAGACAGAGTCTCACTCTATCGCCCTTGCTAGAGTGCCCTGGTGTCACATAGTTCACAGCAATCTCCAACTCCTGCACCTAGGTGATTCTCTTGCCTCTCAGCCTCCCAAGTAGCTGGGACTACAGGCACTTGCCACAATGCCCAGCTATTTTTTTGTTGCAGTTTGGCCAGGGCTGGGTTCGAACCCACCACCCTTGGTATATGGGGCCAGTGCCCCACTCACTGAGCCAAAGGCACCACCCTGTAGTGATATTTTTAATAGTGAAAAATAAAAATAATGTAAATACCCATAGGGAAATTGTTAAATAAGTTATGGCACATTCATATAATGAAATAAACAGTTATTACCAAGAATAAGGTAGAAATGTATTGATATTTAAGGATGAGAAAAAAGCAAATTGTGAATATATAGAGTATATTCTCAGATTTTAAAAACAGGAAATTGTGGCTGGGCGTGGTGACTCACGCCTGTTGTCTCAGCACTGTGGGAGGCCGAGGCAGGTGGATCACCTGTGCTCAGAGGTTCAAGACCAGCTAAAGACCCGCCTGAGGCAGTGAGCCAGAGTGAGACCCCCGTCTCTACTACAACAACAACAAGACAGCCGGACCTTGTGATCCCAGCTACATGGGGGGCAAGAGAACACTACAGGAGGAAGAAGTAATAAAAAAAAAATTATAATTAAAAAAAAACCCAGGAAATTGTGTAGATTACATTTATGCTTAGGAAAATGTAGAGGGGAATACATAGCAGTATTAACATGGGAATGTCTTAGGGTTGAGTGGGGACATGATCTTTCATTTTCTATGTACTTCTGTGTTTAAATTTTATACAAGGAACATGGGTTAATTTTGAAATTAAGAAACATTTCTTTTAAAAGAAAAAGTGAATTCTGAATGTAACAGCATAGATATTAGGTTGAGTATGTATTTTCTTTTTTCTTTTTTTTTAGTATCTATTTTCAAAGTACACTCCTGTGCTACCCAGTATTTTGTTCAAGAATGGACCACTGTATATGATGGTGGTCCCCTAAGATTATATTGGACCTGCCCTAAACAGGTGTTCTGCTTTTTATCTTTTATACTGTGTTTTGACTCTTACCTTTTCTATGTTTAGATATGTGGCTACTTACCACTTTGTTATAGTTGGTGATGGTATTTAGTACGGTATCATGTTGTACAAGTTTATAGCCTAGGAACTATAGGCCATTATACCATATGGCCTAGGTATATAATAGGCTATACCATTTTGGTTTGTGTAAATACACTCTGTCATGTTTGCACAGCAATGAAATTTCCTATTCTCAGAACAAATCTTTGTCATTAAGTAAAGCATGACTATATTCAGAACACGTTAAGAGATTTTTTTGTTTTTGGCCAGGGTTGGGTTTGAACCTGCTACCTCCGGCATATGGAGCCAGCGCCCTACCCTTTTGAGCCACAGGTGCCGCCCCCAAGAGATTCTTTTTTAAGTCTCCTTTAAAACCACTTAATAACCTCAGTTTGTATCTTATTGCCGATTCTGACAAACTGGGCTCCGACAGCAATCACTTAGAGCTAAATTGAGATTTTTGTGAAGGGGGACAATATATTAAGAAATAATTGCCTATAAAAGTTTTTATGCTGCAGTCTTAAGACCAATTAGAGTGTAGCCATTATGAAGTCTTAAATTATTTACAGTGCAAATAGTACTAAGTTCTAAGGGAAAGTTTTGAATAAAAGGTAAGATAAGGCTTATAATGGAAAACTTATTTCAAGGGATGGCTATAGTGTTGTGAAATATAGGCACAAAAATATGGGTATGTTTGGGTATGTTCAGGGAGAGATTAATTTCAGTGTGAATTGACCTCACTACCTCATTGATCAGTAGCAATTAGCCAAAGTTGGCCTCAGAAGGATTGGTGTAAGTAAAGAAATGGGAAAGCGATGTATGTGAAATGCTAGGTCAGGGAGCTTACATGTCAACTATAGTGGGCAGATTATTTTTTTAGTAATTGGTCAGTCACCCTCACTTAACTATTAGCAGTCTAGGATTGCTGATCTTACTACAGATTGCTGCTTTTTTTGGCCCAGATATAAATCCCAGTTCATTGAGAGGTTTCCTGTTCTCTCATTTTACTGACATTTCCAAGGCCTTATTATATCTATGCACACTCAACACATACCTGTAGCATACTTTAAGTTTGGGTCCATATCGTTTCATTGTGTCCTTAACCTTGTTTAAATTATATCTACCACTTCTCATCAATCCTGTGGTTAGTGTTCCTAGTGTGACTGGGTATATTAAATAATGTTTGGTCTCTATTACTTTTTTTTGTTAGTGGTGAGAGGGATACTGTATTTGAACTAGGAATGGAACATTTATTTTAAACATAAGTTTTGTTATGTCATAGAATTTAGGTGGGATATATTTTACCTACAGCATGTCTGCCTACTATAAATAGACATTATATTTGTATAGCCAATATACAAATTAGTGTAAATACTTATTTTTAATTTATTAAAAGACAAAAATGAATGGAATTCTCTTTGATGCAACTTTTTTTCCCCAGACCAGAATCCGTAGAAGCTAGCCCTGTGGTAGTTGAGAAATCCAACAGTTATCCCCACCAGTTATATACCAGCAGTTCGCATCATTCACATAGTTACATTGGTTTGCCCTATGCGGTAAGTGTCAAACATTTCTCTGGAAGGATATTTTTACAATTTAGAGGTTGAAAGTAGATATGGATGGTATTGTGGTATTATGCTTAAAACTTCATATTTAAAAGCCACATTTTGTTCATAGTCTATAAATAGGTGTATAATTTATAGTTTAATTTTTCATTTATCTTGACTATATTGTTTAAGGGATTAAAATTCTATGCCAGAAACTCTAGACCGGTTTTCTTACTATTATTTTACTTCCTATTTTGCAATTGATGCCATCACTAGTTACGTATGTTTCTTTATAAAAAGACCATAGGTAAGGTTGTATTGTACTATCTACTGTTAATTCTGAACTATATGGTAATTTATGTAGTTGATGTAAAAAGACATAGTTACCACTTATTGAGAACTTGTTATGTGTCAAAATCTCTGCTAAGTATGTTCACATATTTTATCTCATTTAGTGTTCAAAACCTTATCAGATATAGTTTTCTTCTTTGTTTCATAGCTCAGAAAAATGAGAGCTTATCTAATTTAACTTTTATTCAATATTGCATAGCTAGTAAGAGGCAGAGTTTAGATTCAGATATAGTTGTAGAATTGGACGTATTTTGTATTATGAAGGTACAATTATGAGGGATTTTTACTACTTGGACCAGAATAAAAATTACCAAATTAAAAAAAAAATCACACATTATATATATATTTTATAGTGATAATCTCTTTGTTGTTGTTTTTGTTGTTTTGCTTCCATGTTCCTGAGGATTTTTTTTTTTTTTACCTCTATTCTCACATCTTTCACCTGTCTTCATCTTGAAGGTGTAGCTTTGTGACCATAGGACTGTGAAGATAGCTTCTGATTTGGTAGGGCTGAGATGAAGTTTGGATGTGAAAGTGACCACCCCCACCTTGCAGATAGATATATTCACTTATTATTGTGGTTTAATATCTAGCTTCACCAACTCATTCTTTAGTGGTGTTTAAGGAAGAAATGACTCAGTTTCATATCTCTTGAATATTCAAATTAAAGGTTGAATTTTATTTAAGTTGCTTAGTTCATATCATTGTTAAAATTAAATAATATCGTACTGTGTTTGTGTTCAATTATCCAGGACCATAATTATGGTGCTCGTCCTCCTCCAACACCTCCGGCTTCCCCTCCTCCATCAGTTCTTATTAGCAAAAATGAAGTAGGCATATTTACTACTCCTAACTTTGATGAAACTTCCAGTGCTACTACAATCAGCACATCTGAGGATGGAAGTTATGGTACTGATGTAACCAGGTGCATATGTGGTTTTACACATGATGATGGATACATGATCTGTTGTGACAAATGCAGGTAAAATATTTCACACCATTAGTTTATTTTTCTTGAATGCTGCTAACCTTTGATTATTAATGTTGGAAAAGATAACTAAAATCACTTCTGATGAATTAATGAATATATAAATTAGGACTTCTGCTACTATTGATACAGTTTATCTTATTCCTAGAAAAAGCCCCTTTGTGAAAAAAGCTTATTAGAAAACCCTAGTGTTGGCTCAGCACCTATAGCTCAAGTGGCTAAGGCGCCAGCCACATACACCAGAGCTGGCGGGTTCAAATCCAGCCCAGGCCTGCCAAACAACAATGACAACTATAACCAAAAAATAACTGGTGGTTGTGGCGGGCACCTGTAGTCCCAGCTACTTGGGAGTCTGAGGCAAGAGAGTCATTTAGGCCCAGGAGTTGGAGGTTGCTGTGAGCTGTGATGCCACACCACCCCTACCCAGGGCAACAGCTTGAGATTCTGTTTTAAAAAGAAAAAAAAAGAAAATCCTAGTGTTAACTGAGTAATAGGCAATCCTTTCTGAACTTTATTTATGTAGGATCACATCTTTCTTTGCACTTAGTTCAATAGTAATACAAGTGCATACAGTAGAAGACAAGATAGAAATGAGAATAGAATTGCGTCCTTTGTATTTCCTTTAGAATTATTTTGTGCTGTGTAGTCAACTATGATTTTCCATTTTGAGGGAATTAAATATTTTGGTTGATGTTTGTTTGACCTGACTCTCTCACCTCCTTTTGACTTGAACCTTGCAGCACTATGGAGTCTCCTTGAACCAGAACCACAGTCTCCCCTCCCCCAACCCTGGTTCAACCACCAAGAAAGGCCTCCTCCCCTAGAGAAGGTGTGATTGGGACAGAAAGTGGGGTTTTGTTTCCTTTTTGGTTTTTGACTGTTTTTTTGTTGTTTGGTTGGTTTGAGGTTTTTTTGTTTTGTTTTGTTTTGGTGGGCGGGACTTGGGAAAATGGAGAGAGAACAGTAGGATTTTAGCCTGAAAGTTACTGAGCTTATCCCTTGCATAGAGTGGGGACCAGGAGTATTTATGAAGTACATTGTAGGACATAAGAAAGTTTGATAGCTTTATAGAATTTCCTGGGTCTGGTTCTTATGGCACACTTTTATTATTTGATGTGAAGTAGTATGGCATTCATACATATTTGAATGTCAGTGTAAAAATAAATCCTAGAAACATATAAATTACTTTGCATTATTTATAATGTTGCTTCTGTCAGATTAGGTGATTAGGAGTTGGATGTTGATATATATTAGGATTATATTTCAGAAAGTTAATTTTTGCCAAAATGTGGGAAATTAAAGTATTAAATGGAATGTGAAATTTGATATTTTAATGGAAAATTGTAATATTAATACTTCGAGTATATTTTAATAAGAACATACTCTGTGGTACCTTTTCAAACATAAAAATAAATTATCATCACCCATGGTATCTGTCATTATCATGATTAATGACATTAGTAAATTTATTCAGGAGGTAAATTTTTAAAACCTAAAAAATGACTTTAGTAACACATTGCTTTAGAAAATAGAAATGACAATAGAAAATGTCAAATCATACTGTGGCCAGTCATACAGAAAAGGTTTCCCTTAGCTGACCTTGTCTGTTGATAAATAACATATAAACATTGTTATAACAATGTTTTCATTTTAATGCATAATTTTATTGCAGTTGATCTATATGTAATATACAATTATCTCTTAGAAAATAGTGAAATTGTGATTAGGCTTTTTTATATCCATCTACAAATTCATTAAGAACAGTTACACCAAAAAAACAAAAAACAAAAAAAACAGTTACACCATTTCTGAATTTTTCAAGGTATTTGCTTCTGAGCAACTGCTTTTTGTGAATCTATTTTTTGTTACTCTCTTCTATTTGTTCAATCTGTAGTATAGTGCAGGGCTTAATCTTTTTTCCACTGTTCTTTACATTGCCTCTTTGTTTTTTTATATTCCTACTGCTCATACTTACCTCTTTCAAGTTTGACATCTACAGTGGTGATTATTCATTTTTCTAGCTTTGTTTTCTTCTATTTGTCTATAGGACCTCATTACTTACCTCACAAATTATTTTGTTATTCTAACCCTTGTTATCATTTGCCCTGCTTTTTTTTCTCACTTTTTTCACTTATTTGACATAATATTCTATTACTTTCCACATTCTATCTGTTCTTGGCCCAACATTTGTAATTGAGAAGTAATGAACATGATAGCACTTAGTTTAGTACACTAGCCCTTGCGAGTTGCTAGTGGAATATATATCTCCCCAGTGGATGCCTGAAACTGTGGATAATACTAAACCCTATATGTTGAGCACTGTGTGTTTTCCTATAAGTATCAGTGATAAAGCTTAATTTATAAGCACAGTAAAGACTAACAACAATAATTAATAAAATAGAAAAGTTATAACAATATGTTATAATATAAGTTATATGAATGGTCTTGCTCTCTCTCCCCTAAAATATCTTAATATTTTCAGACTGCAGTTGCCATGAGTAATTGAAATCACAGAAAGTGAATCTGCAGATATGTGTGGGGGGGGGAGACTACTGAAATTATATATTAAAGGTAGCCAATTATTTTGTAAAGAAAAGCTAAGACTGTTTTTGGAAACAGGCATATTTGTCGACTTTAGAAATAAAGTCTTGGCAATAAAATTATACAATAATAACAAAGCAAAAAGTTTACCTCAAACTTGTCTATGATATTTCATTAAAAAATAATTAGGTTTAATTTTTGCCCTCATGGAATGCCTCTTATATTCTGTATTCTTTTTTTTTTTTTTTTTTTTTTTTTGAGACAGAGTCTCAAGCTGTCACCCTGGGTAGAGTGCTATGGTGTCACAACTCACAGCAACCTCAAACTCTTGGGCCCAAGCAATTCTCTTGCCTAAGCCTCTCAAGTAGCAGGGACTATAGGCACCCATCACAATACCTGGCCATTTTTTTTTTGTTGCAGTTGTCATTGGTGGTTAGGTGGCCCGGCCAGGTTTGAACCCACCAACTTCAGTGGATGTGGCTGGAGCCATAAACACTATGGGTGCCGAGCCATATTCTGTATTCTTTAACTTCTTTTTCTCTACCATGATTCTGGGTCTGTCCTTTAACTCAAGTCTGGAATATTCAAAAAGCTTCTTTAGTTGCTCCTTCTCCTTCCCGTTTCTTAACTGTTTGAAATAATACTATATGCTACCCATAGCACCTCTAATTGTTATCTATTAACAGGGAAAATGTATACATATCCCAATATTCCAAGTCATATGTAATCTAACACTGTACTTCCCTGATCCATTTTTACTTCCCACCATTTCTCAAAATGAATATTGACTTCAGACATTTTGACCACCTTGTGGCCACCTTCTGTCTCTCTCTCTTTCTCTCTCTCATTTATTTATTTATTTTTTTGAGACAGTCTCTCTTTGCCCAGGCTAGAGTATAGTAGCATCATCATCTGTCACTGTAACCTCAAACTCTTGGACGCAAGTGATTCCCCTCCCTCAGCCTCCTGAGTAGTTGGGATTATAGGAGGGCACCACCCCACTGGGCTTATTTTTCTATTTTTTTATAGAAACAAGACCTTGCTCTTGCTCAGGCTGATATCAAACTGCTGGCCTCAAGCAGTCCTCCTACCTCACCCTGCCTTGTGGCCACTCTTCTCATCTGACAAATGATAATTGATAAATGTTGCTACAGTGATGCCTTTTTTCCCTATTTCCCAAATGAGGTTCTATTAGTGCATTATTTTCCAATAGGCTTTTCCTATTAATTTTAAGTATTATGGATATGTTCATTTTGTGATTTCTAATAATCACAAAACGATTATTAGTAACTTATACCTTTTATATTTTAAACTTGTATTTGCTTTAGAAATTTGTATACCCTGTATTTGTCCTCTTGTTTTTGCATCTCAAAATTTTATCTCCCAAAAACACATTGCTATGTATTACAGCACCTTTGAGAGTGCTAATACCAAAGTAGGCACTTATTAAGTGATAATTAAATGGAATATCACATCTTAATTTAAAGATGACTTTAATAATGTATGTTCTGCTTTTTTTTTTTCTTTTTCAAGTGTTTGGCAACATATTGACTGCATGGGGATTGATAGGCAGCATATTCCTGATACATACCTATGTGAACGTTGTCAGCCTAGGTAAGTTTCACATACCCAATACAATTGCCAGTAATTTTACTAAGTTAATATTTAGTTAACTGAAATTTATTAATTCTGGATTAAAGTATTAATGAATCACTATTTTATCAATTCTATAACTACTTTTCATTTTAATGTTTATTATTACTCTTGTATTCTGACAACTCTAAAGTCAGGATGAATCTTCTCATTGATAGTGTGTAAGGGTTAGTTTGTAAGGTTTTTACTTATGCAAAAAAATAATAGTGCATCTTCTAAATGATGACTTTTTTCATTGGAATGCACTACATTAAAGAGTTGCTAGAAGAACACTCCCTTAGTTGCAGAATTTTGTAGGTCTGTTATTCTTCCTGTTTTTAGTATGTTTTGTTCCCCCATTTCTTTTTCGTTTTTTTATTTTGGACATTTCAAAGTTATATAAAAGTAAAATAGTATAATGAACTCACATTTCCACCACACTGGTTCAGTAATTATGTTTTTTAATCTATAATGTCCTGTATTTCTTCTTCAGGGGAGTCCAGCCTTTTTTCTTTTCTGCTGCAAATTGGAAGAATAAGAGTTGTCTTGGGCCATACATTAAATACACAAACACTAAAGAAAGCTGATGAGCAAAAGAAAAGGTCCGTGCATACTTTTTGATATCTGACACCACAGATAAGCAAAGTAGTCCTCAAATAATCTGCATGTGGCCCCAGGCTGCAAGTTGGACACACTTGCTTTATGTATTATTTTAAGGCAAATTCCAGATATCATATTATTTCATTTGTATATTTCATATACATATTTCAGTATATATGCATTTCAGTATATATCTGAAACGTATTCTTTAAAAAAATAACAGCAAAATCATTATTGTACATGCAGCAAAATCTTTGGCTTATCCAGTCACTATTATATATTGATTGGCTGTATATACTCTTAAATCTGTAGTAATCTAAACCTACTTCTCTCACCTCACCCCTGGTCACTTAGCAATGTTTTTAAGGAATTCATTTTTTCTCCTGATGAGTTTTGCCAGTTGCAATCTCATGATTTTAAAGTTCTTCTGTATTTCTGTGAAAAGGTGTGTATATGTATAGGCTTGATAAGATTTAGGTTCAATTTTTTTTTTTTTTTTTTTGGTAGGACTATTTTCATAGACTGTGTTCTTCTGGTTGTCTCTACAGTAGGAGCCATTGATAATCCCTAGGTCCATTAATTTATTAGAGTTTGCGAATTAGTGATATGTTAATTCTATTGTTCATTACTTATTAGATGGAATATTTCTATGGGAACAAAATTTTCCCATATTAACTATTTAGTTCTCTTCAGGTATATTTCAGTGAGGAAAGGTAGAATAAATGCTTGTTGATTCTTAGCCTTTATTTACCAGTTTTCAGAGTAATGAAAAAAATTTAAATATCATTATAAAGTCATGAATTTAAAGGTAGTGGAGATCAGCCTCTTTATTATGCTTAAATTTTGTTCCATTTTCAGTCAGTAAGAGCATCTTCAAGTTGGTTTTTAAATCTTTTTGACAGGACCCTAGTGGACTTTGATATCTTCTTTGCTGTCTGATATGACAAAGTATCTCAGGCTTAATTTATACTTCTGTGCCCCAAACTCAGAATTGGCTTTCAAGACCAGGGCTGCAGTCTGGTCATGCTCCTTTCTATGACATTGGTCACTATCACCATTCTTTTTAGTAGACAAAGTTGGGAAATATGATACATTTGTTGATTTTTAAGATAAAGTATGTGAGTTATACTAATAATTGCAGTTCATCTTTAGGAATACAAGTTATTAATTACCATTTCTATATTGCATCTCTATCTCCTTTTATCCTAGTTTACAAAAACATGGGCAAGAATGTAATTAGAATATTGCATAATTACTCAGTTGCATAATCTTACAAAAGAATAGAGTAGTCTCAGAGATGACACAACAGTGGCACCAACAGTATGATTATATAAAGCAATTTAGAACTTTTTTCTCATAGGGTATACAAGGGTTTTGAAGTCGATTTATTGGGCTTAAAGTCTTTTGAAATAATTTTGCTGTGTGGCTCTTATACCAACTGGACACACACCAGCAGTTTTCTTTTGATTTTTTTTTGAATGAGACTTTCAGAGTTAATTTTAGATTTATATGCAGTTTTGTAATAATGCAGAGAGATCCTATGTATTCTTTACTTAGTGTCCTCCAGTGTTAACATCTTACAAAACTATGGATACAATATGACAGCTAGGATCTGGATATTTATAGCAGTCAAGTTATAGAACACTTTTCTATCTCCATAAGGATACCTCATGATGCCTCTGTTGCCTGGGCTGGAGTGCTTATGGCATCAGTCTAGCTTACAGTAACCTCAAGCTCCTGGGTTCAAACAATCCTCCTGGCTCAGCCGCGCAAGTGGTTGGGACTATAGGCACCTGCCACAGTGCCTGGCAAATTTTTCTATTTTTAGTAGAGATGAGTTCTGTCACTCTTGCTCAGGCTGGTCTGGAACTCCTGAGCTCAAGCAATCTTCCCTTCTTAGTCTCCCAGAGTGCTAGGATTATCGGAGTGAGCCACAGTGCCCAGCTTCTTTTACTTACTTTATAACTGTATACTTTACAATTATGTAAGAAGTAGTTCTGTCATTCTAAAATCAAATATATAAAACAAGGTATATTCAAATAAGTCTAGTTTTTTTATCCCTGTTCCTTCCATCACAGAAATAATAATTCTTTAAAAAATTTCTTCCCTTGCTTATTTTATTATACACAGATATGTTTCTATATATTTATATGTCCCTTCTTATTTAGGTTAGCAGTGGCATATTATATAGAACCCATATTATATAGGACACGTTTTTTTTCTCTCTTAAAAATACATACTGGGGGCTCGGCGCCTGTGGCTCAATCGGCTAAGGCGCCAGCCACGTACACCTAAGGTGGCGGGTTCGGATCCCCAGCCTGGGCCCGCCAAACAACGATGGCTGCAACCAAAAAATGGCCGGGCGTTGTGGCGGGCGCCTGTCGTCCCAGCTACTTGGGAGGCGGAGGCAGGAGACTCACTTGAGCCCAGGAGTTGGAGGTTGCTATGAGCTGGGATGCCATGGCACTCTA
>CAUYQV010020973.1:0-25567 GCA_963574575.1 Galagoides demidoff | reverse complement strand
AAATGGCCTGGCGTTGTGGCGGGTGCCTGTGGTCCCAGCTACTTGGGAGGCGGAGGCAGGAGACTCGCTTGAGCCCAAGAGTTGGAGGTTGCTGTGAGCTGTGATGCCATGGCACTCTACCCAGGGGGATAGCTTGAGGCTGCATCTCAAAAAAAAAAAAAAACAAAAATAGGGAAGGCCAAAATAGGTTAAGAGTTATAACATAAGTTAAATATTTATAAGGAACACATATACCTTCTAGATAGATACATAATTCAATGTATTGTGATTCTGCTATTCACAACATAATTTTAAACTAAAAATGTTAATTTATCATGTATGAAAAGATGTGTCCTCCCAGGCTTTAGCCTGAGATAATGATTAACTTTTTTATTTTCATTGGTCTTTGTTTCTGTCTGTGATGGTGTCCCCTCATTTGGAGATAAAGACAAAAGCCTAAAAATCAGAACCTTTTGTGAATTCAAGGCTGGATCACTTGGTATTTCAAGCCACTGCCATGAGAGGGCTTGCCTCTTGATATCTTATTCTCCACCTGCACAATGACTATTACAAATAAGTAGATAGTGATAACTGTGTAGAATTGCAGTGAGTACTCAGTAAGATCCCATGTAAAAAATTATGACTGGGTCATGCTGTCCGCAGATGGCAGCTGTTAGAAATCACTGTCTTTATCATCACGGCTTTATTGAATGCTTGTTATGCATTAAGCCCTGGTCTAAGAACTTTGCAAATTTTACCTCCTTTAGACCTTGAACAACTCCCTGAGTAGGAAGAGTATTTAACAAATGAGAAAACACAAACAGCAATTTAATCATTTGCTTGAAGTGGATCAAACAGCCAGTATGTAGGGAGGTAGACTTGGAACTCAGATCTGATTCCAGAGTCCATGCTAAGATATTCCAACATTTTCTACTATTCCTTCAATGTCCCTCACAGGGCGTATGGTAGGTGTTTAATGAAATGTTCTGATAACATTGTTTATGTTGCTTTTTGTAGGATGTTCAGCCCTACTTCCTGGCTCTAGGTCCCCAGAAAATTCTGTTTCTCTTGTGAGGAGTTTCAAAGAGAATAATAATTGCCTACTCAGACATAAAGCCAGCACTCAGTAGGAGGAAACAGCATAGTCAGCAATATATTTACTAAATTAAATGTAAAATGATTAACATTCATCTGTCTGTAGATATGATTTTCTTTCTAAGGGCACTTTTCCCCTGGTCTCCATTTGCTCTGCTATTAAGAGAAGTTCTGTTTTAGTGGCTGGTGTTTCTGTGTTTATGGACTTCTCCCAATGAGGCTCTATAATCCAGCACATGGAGACTGTTCCCTGCTAATAGGATTTAGCTTTACAAATACCTGAACATCCTTCCAGGAGAAGATTAGATTGTTTAGCTCAATATTTAATCTGTTACTTTCTTTCTAAAGACACCCCATGGACTTTGTCATGCATTTGGCCGATACAAGGAGTATTGATCGGTCATAAACCAAAAAATAAGAGAAGGGAATGGTCAGCACAGCCACTCCTATCCTCACCATATAATTAAATTTTGATTTGAGCTGCTTTTGATTAATCTTCTTATTTGTGAATTCAAGGGGTCTGCTAAGTTTCTAAAGTTGCTGGGCATTGGTCTCTGGTGGATGGCTCAGCTAAAGAACAGTATGATTGCGTTTTTATGGTTTTCAGATATTTAATAGCTTCTTCCTGTCATTTTCTGAATGACTGAGTACGGTGCAGCCCTCTGGGAGCAGTGCCGCATCCGAGAGCTGGGAAGATGACTGAGGTCTGTGGACTTGACTGATTGCCTTGATCTTGATTGTTCTCTTAATTAGTTGCAGTAGCAAAGGCATCTGGGGAGAGATCACGATATGGGGAGAGATCACGGTATTGGTAAACAGCTCCACCTTGGAGTGCAGGGGAATGCCTTTTGGAATCCTGACAGTGAGTAGCTCATGCGCTTGTCTCTCTTCTGAGATGAGGACCTGCCAAATTGGTAGCCCCCAGGGCTGACGTGCCCCTCCTGTGATCTGTCACTCAGGCCCCTGAGAAGCAGACCTCCGACTGTTCCTCCTTAAACAAATTAAGTTTTAATATGCAAAAAGCTTTATTGGGCTGGATGGACGAACATAAAACAAAAGGCAGGGGATAGGATACACAGAGCAGGGCACACAGCTTGGGAGGAGGAGGCCCAGGACCCAGCTGCAGCCGAGAGGGGCGGCTCCTCCGAAGCTGTTAGCGTGTTTTGCAGGAAGGAGTCCGGGTCACGGATGGGCTCAGTTCTGCTTGTGTCTGAGGTGTGTCTTGGGGCCCGAAACCAGGCTCGCCTTTTCTTATTTTGGGATTTCTACTTGTCTTTTGTATTTCTCCACTGAGGCATGGCACCAAGGCATGAAACTTCATTCCTTCCCCACCCCCCCAAAAGTAGACAGTTCACCTAGTCTGAGGCATTTTGAACCTGAAGAATGAAAAAGTCAACTTGTTTCTTTTTATAATGACAGTACATTATTGTCATTGTGACCCAGTTGAGATGTTTTAGAACTAGTAGAACCAGTTCAGACTCACATCTACGTACAGAAAAGAAAGGAAAACAGATGCCGAGGTGGCAAATTACAAGGTCTGCACTTGATAAATATTTTGAAATGATGAAGATAAAATATGATCTTAAAGATGAGATATATCGATTTTAGGTGTTTTGTAAGAAAATAATAGCCCATTGGTGTAGGACTCAAGGACAAAGGATGAACCTCTAAGATCTCAGGCAAATCTTTTACCTTTTCTAAGTAGGATTCCCCCTTGATATAAACAGGTAGGTCCACCTGCTCACACACTTACATGCAGATTAAATCTGATAGTAATGGTCTTGCTTTGAAAGGGATAGGCATTATTCAGAATGAGCTTTCAGGAATTATGACTACGTTTTATAGTCCACTTGTAAAACCCTCATGACCACAGGTGTATTTTCATTGCCTTGAAAGTAAAAGCGCAGCTCAGATGTGGTGGCCTGCATACACGGTTGTACGGTTGGCCATCTCTTCTTCCATTGCTCTGCCACAAAATTACCTTACTCTTCATTTAACGAGCCTGTTTTTTCCCTACTGGGCAAACCCCATTGAAGGAACAACGCCAGTATTTTGAGAGTTGACTCTGAATCTGAAATAGTAGAATGTTCACAGACAAACAATGCCTGGGAATTAAAGTGAGGTAAATTATTACCGTGTTTCCCTGAAAATAAGACACTGTCTTATATTTATTTTTTCTCAAGAAGAGACACTACGGCTTATTTTCAGGGGATGTCTTATTTTTATTAAGTTTAATACAACAATCTACATTTATTCAAATACAGTTAAGTCATCCTCTTCTGGAACCTGACAGGGGGAGCTGACCTTGTTGGTGGGGCTGGTGCTAGTGATGCATGAACTCCTTTCCCCTAGCTGTTTGCACATGCACAATAGGATGCCTGTGACCACGGTTACCACATGGGAGCCCATGCAAGTGTGAATGGCTTGGACAAAGGAGCTGTGGCAGATAAAAGGTATTCCAGTCTTCCTTACCAGCTCTGCCCAAAATGTGCTCCAGCACATCTGCATAGCCACGCCCATCACTAGGTCTTATTATGGGGGTAGGACTTATATTTAACAAATGCATAGAAATCCTGCTAGGGCTCATTTCTCGGGTAAGTCTTATTTTCCGGGAAACACGGTAGATCATGGTTTAAAGAAGGCATGTTGTGCTCTTTTCAAGACAGGGTTGAAAACCAAAGTACTAACCACTCATGGCCATTAAAATGGCAGAGCTGCCTCTTGTCACAGATGTAATTGGCAAGTTAACCCTGATATTGAGCATCTTGTAATAATTTCATTTTAGTAACAAAGTTACCCTCCTCCCTGGAATGTCAGTTATACAGTGTAAATGTTTTATGTCTAGCCTTGCTATGGAGAACAGCTTTTCATGACAGCAGAAAGTGCTACCTACTTCACAGACAGCAAACATTTGCTCTTATATTTTGCTTGGGCCAAAAGGAAAGTCACAAATTTCGGCATCAGAAACATTGGTTAGTTGACACCTCGTCAAAATGGATATGAACCTAACGGCAATACCAATGAAGCCCAGTAGAAGTGCTAGTACAGCTGCCAAGGTTTTCCCTAGCAGAGGCCACCTACATGACCTTCCCCTGGGACAGCTGGGATAGCTCTGCACTCTGTCTGTGCCTGAGCATGTGTCTACAGTGCTTGGCTTACCACCAATCTGCTGTCCTGTCCACCCCGTGCTACAGAGGAGTGCAGTTTGGCTGTATAGTTTCCACCCCCAATCCGCTTTCTATGAGAGTAAATTCCCATCTTTTCTTTAAACACAGGGTTGCCACCTATGTGCCGTACTTCCAGCTGGTAAGAAATAAGCAAACTTTTTTTTTTTTTTTTGCAGTTTTTGGCCGGGGCTGGGTTTAAACCCACCACCTCCAGCATATGGGGCTAGTGCCCTACTCCTTTGAGCCACAGGCACTGCCCCAAATAAGCAGACATTTTCAGCTAGGTTAAAAGTGCTCTTAAAAATACTCGTGCTTTTCTGATAAAGAGGAGGAAATCGTGGTTGGCCCATTCTTTGGCCCCTTTCCTTTTCTTCTTCCACAGATGCCAGTGTGATGCCTGCTGAGCACTGGCCATCTGATGGATATGGGATGGCCAGCTAACAGGTTGAAAATGATGAAGGAAAGAGCCAGGGCCCGTGAAAGGGGTGGGAGGGCACACAAAGTAGAGCAGCAACCACCCAACCAGCTGCTTGTTATATGACAATAATAAATTGCTATTTGAGTAAGTCAGTTGAGCTGGGTTTTCTGGTACCTACAGCTACAGACATTTCTAACTAATGAATCTGAAGAATATGTGAAACGCCATATAAGTGGTCTCATTAGAAATCCCTGCTTCAATAGAAACTCCTTTGTCCTCTAGAGAAGCCTTGTGTGCAATGATAAAGGGCTTGGCTAACTATACTCACAGGCCAAGTCTAGCCCTCTGGGTGTTTTATAAATAAAGTTTTATTGACATAGCCAGGCTCAACTGTTTACATATTATCTATGGCTACATTTCCCCTATAATAGCAGAGTTGAGAACTTACAACAGAAATTGTGAGGAACTGTGTAATCTGTCTAAATGGCCTGTCCAAAGACATCTGAACTCTGGTGATAACTCAAGCAGTTTCCTCTGGCCTTTTATAAATAGTGAAGCACTTTGGTATAATCTTTTAAGGCATACCTATGCTTCAGTGGGGAAGGCCTAGTAGGGTGTGCAAAAATAATAGGATTTTGGTTTTATCCAGAAATAGGGATGCAACCTGTTGGGAGGGCTTGTGTGTGCAGGCATGGGGAGGCATACCCTCAAAGCCAGGAACTGGTGGGCCTGTCCCCAGCTAGCCTTCTCTCCCATAGCAGATTCCTATAAAATGATTCTAACTGGACACTGATAGAAGAATGGAGAATCTGATTCTCCTCCATGGGGATACTAGCTCTACTCACTTGGAAAGATAGATGGTGGTGCTAAGGGATGCTGTTCTGAAAACTTCAAGTCTTGCAAGCATTACAAGGCTGCTTCTGTTAGCGTGTTAGCAGAATATCTGGGTTGTTAGATGTTTTCTTACCCTGGAGTGCAGCTTTTTGAGGTGTTTTATGAAGAAAGAGAGAAAATCTCTCAAAACACTGACAACTCAAAACAATTATGCATAGTGCTCGCTTTGGCAGCACATATACTAAAATTGGAACGATACCGAGAAGATTAACATGGCCCCTGTGCAAGGATGACATGCAAATTGGAAGCTTTCCATATTTTTTTGATACAAAAAAAAGAAAAAAAGCCCAATTATGTATACATGAAAGCAGATAAAAAGTTAGCACAATTTTTACCAATTTTTCCTTTCCATCTCTTCTCCCTACCCCAGGCCTTAGACCATCACATGTCTTTGGAGTTGGAAAAATACTCATTCTTTTTTTTTTTTTTTTAATGAAATCATAGCTGTACATTAATGCAATCATGGGGTATCATATGCTGGTTTTATATACAATTTGAAATGTTTTCATCAAACTGGTTAACATAACCTTCACAGCATTTTCTTAGTCATTGTGTTAAGACATTTAGATTCTAAACCTAGTAAATTTCACATGTACCCTTGTAAGATGCACCGTAGGTGGGTCTTGTTTTACTTTTATTTTAGTACAGGACGTAACCACTGCTTTGCTCTCTTTCAGCTCCCTCTAAATTTATCTCTCTGTCCTTGTTTTGGTAAGAGAAACAAAAGGGGAAAAGTTCTAATAGGTTCTGATATGCCTTCAACTTATTTTCTTTTTCTTTTTCTTTTTTTTGTAGAGACAGAGTCTCATTTTATTGCCCTCAGTAGAGTGCTGTGGCATCACAGCTCACAGCAACCTCCAACTCCTGGGCTTAGGTGATTCTCTCGCCTCAGCCTCCCGAGTAGCTGGGACTATAGGTGCCCATCAGAACGCCTGGCTATTTTTTTGTTGCAGTATGGCCGGGGCTGGGTTTGAACCTGCCACCCTCGGTATATGGGGCCTGCGTCCTACTCACTGAGCCATAAGAGCCGCCCCTTTCAACTTACTTTCTAGCACTTCTCTTATGGATGGCAAGGCAGAAATCCAATAAAAGTAAAAAAGTGGTCTAGGAGAGAGGACAAGGATAGCAATATGAAGACGAATTTGATCCAGACACTGTATTAATCTATTTAGAGTTTCAATCTATTAGTGGTTTTGGGCTTTGCTTCAGGGAAGCAAAAGAAAAGTCCTAAGCTTCCAGAGAACATCTGGAAAATGAAACTTCTGCCTGTCACAATAAAAATAGCTGGAGAAGTAAGCAAGCAAGCCTCCACACTTTGGAAAATACTTAGACAAATAAGACCTTTGGTCATTCCTGGCACCTGAAAGGAAAAGGATTGGATATTGTGAATGTTGTCCTGTGGCTTGGAATATAAAGTTGGAGGAAAATCAGTCTCCCAAATTTGGCCATCTGGATTCAAATTCGTGCATTATTCTATGACATCCACTGGCATGTTCATATACTGATCCTGAAAACCATGGGATATGAGCTAGACATCTACAATGTGCTTCCTGTAGTGGAAGAGAGCATTTTTACAACATGCCTAAAGTACTTCCAGTCACTCAAATCCGTAATGGAGACAGTAGGATTGGAGAGCCCCATGAAAGGATTCGAGGAGAAGGTGCATTGGCGTCTACCTGGCAGGTGTGGATACTGCAAAGGAGCTCAGTTCTCTGCCTGAGGAAAGGTGTCTTTGAGTCAGGAGTGGAGAGCATTCTGTCTTTACATGGTTATGCTGCATATCACCCTCCCACCCTCAATACCTTCATGCCTTTCCATGGGTAGATGATGGCTGCACGACCACTCATTATCTACAAAAAGAGAGACAAAGACAGGGCAAGAGAACAACCAGGGATGGCAGAGCTGAGACTTGAACCTCAATCTTCTGAAGCTAATCCTTCCTCTCTTTCTGCTGCATAACTGCCTCTGGGGAGGAAGAAATTAAAGATTGGTTTAGATTGCGGAAGCTTAAATTGTGAAGAGAACAGATAGGCTTACACTCAAATACCAGTTGAAGTTGCTAAATATTGTAGTTGGTGAGGTTAACATTGACCCTCTAGTTTATAAGTTTGTAAATCTCTGAACAGGAAGGGTGAGTGGAAGCCCAGGGCATTTGGGTCAAAGCATTGCAATTCCCCAGCTTAGCCACAGAATGTCACCTCCCCAACATGTACTTCTCAGCATATCAGCATTTCCTAGAGGGCAAAAAAGAAGAGTTTTCTTAAAGGAGTTACTTTAAAAACACATAATTATCCTAACTGGTACTTGAGTAAAGCAGTTTCCAAGCTATAGAAATCATCGACATTTATAAAAATTACTTCTGCTATTTTTTTTTTCCTCTGATATTATTGTGATTTGCAGTATTTAAGGGAATTATGTGCCAACTTTTCTTAATTTCTTCTTTAGTACAAGGTTTTAAAAATTATGCTTTTCCCCTTTAAGAAGATCTTAACCTTTGTATGTATTAATTATATTTGCCCTACAGCCTAAATGATTCAAGTTTGGAAATTCTTAAGTACCTAATACTGAGGATCCTATTTCATAGAAGGTCTTTCAGAAAAGAAAGTATAAACATCACTATATTAATGGTTTGCATGTAATGAATTCCCAGAGACTGAAAATTGAAAACCCACGTTGTGGGGAAGAGATGGTTTGTGGAGAGAAGCCAGCTGGTAAGGAGAGAACGTGTGCGTGGACAGAATGGCTCAGGAAGGTCCCTGAGGGGGACGATGAGGGCAAATACACAGGTGGCCCCAGGGAGCATGGGACCCAGTGGCAACTTCTGGCTTTCTAGGAAGTGCAGACTCTGGTGAAAGATTCCTTTCCTAACAAACACTCAAAGTTATCACTTCTCTTTTCTCCCTTCTTGGAGCACACCTCACCCAACAGCAGCTCAGATTTAGAGGCGCCCCCCAGCATCCCTGGTACCCATGGCCTTTCCTTCCTCCTGGGATTCACACTCCCTTTTGACTATGCTTTGTTCATTTCATAATTGGACTTTTAATTCTGCAATAGTTCTGGCCAATAGCTATTAATTATCACTTTGCTCTCTTCTTCCCATAGCAATTATTAATTAAACTGCCAGAGAGTCATAATGAGAAATTAAAGGCTGGGATAATATTTTAGGAAGCCGTGTCCCATGGTCCTGCAGGTCTACATGCCATTCCTAAGGCAAAGCAGAGTTCATTTGTTTAATTTGCAAACATCTACTGAGTCCCTCTAGGAAGAAGGCCCCATTCCAAGCACTGGGCACAGGCAGCTGAGGGCTTCTGCTCTATGGAGGAGCTGGAGATCATGGTGGGGACTGGTTTTGGAGCCACCCCTAATTCCTGTTGATTCTCCTTTCCTAACCTGTGCCACTGCGTGGAGGATTAGGTTCCAGTCTTGCTTTCTCTTTTATCACCCCTTTTCCCCTGCCCAGCCTTCTGGGGCATGCAGGCTAAATACTCCTCTTCCCAGTTCCTGTGCTATCCTTGTATAAATCTCTGCTATAGAACTAATACTTTATTATCATTAAAAAAACAAAAAACCTCAGCCACTTCTACCAACCTCAGTAAATTTTGTTAGGGTGAAATTTCTGTCCTCTTCATCTGTGTTTAGGGCCTAACCCAGGACCTAGCTCTTAGAGTTCGGCAAATATTAAAGTTTCACAATTTCAAGTTAAGATCAGCCTCTGAATACAGGTTCAGTTCCAGGAAAAACCTTAGAGTGGGAGTGGGGAGAAAAAAATCTAGGACTAAAGAACAAGGTGGTCAGGGCCTTGGGACTGGCTTTCCATGTAGGTCAAGACTCACTGCAACCCTTCAAGCAGAGCCATCCCACCCCTGGGCCTACCACAGGGAATATAAGCATTTCTGCTCCATCCATCTGTCATCTCCAACTTCGGCCAGACTCTGCCCCTCTCCGTGTTCCTTAACCTCATCTTTCCTGCATAGTTTAATCTCTTGGCTCCAAGCTCCAGCTCTAAATGCTTTCTAGAAACTGCCTTGACATAATTTTCTAGCTCTGACCCTTAGCACTCTCCCTTGGACATACTTTGTCACATTCCGTTCTGCTGTGGCATCCCAGAGCTAAGCTCTTGTCTGTCACACAACTCCTTACAGACTTAGACCCCAGATTGACTGGTTTCCCTCATGATATGATTTTAGGGCAAAGCCATAATAAGCCAATCAGCCCTCCCCATCTTTGAATTTCCTCCCTTAACTTACAGCTTTCACTGTGGCCCACAGAAATATTGTCTACTTTGATTTAAAATACAAAAGCCCAAGGATGGAGTGACTTGAGTTTCTAGCAAGTATAGTATGTATAGAAATTAACAGAAACTTTTGGTTGGGAAGAAAAGAGAACTTATGGCTGGTGGGATTTAGTTTCAGATAAAGGCTTTATTGCAATTCGGAAAAGGGCTGGAAAGATGAGCTCCATTCACACTGTAGGAGCAGTAGATGCTGCATCCAATGTGAATCCACCATGTTCTGCTAAAGGTAATTTGATTCTTTTCCTGTGAACTACTTTGCTCTCCCAACTTCATTCTATACAGTTCGAGTGGTGTTGACTCACCACAATTTGGGGAGCACATGTGGGTCAGGCTTGGCCAGTAATACGTCCCATCCCTGGCCGTTGAGTTGGTGCAGGGAAATTCAAGCCCAAGACTTTCACTCAAACTTTTGGAGAAAATAATTGTTCCTTTTCCCCTGGGTTTGAGGTTCTGAGAATTGAAGCCTAGAGAAGTCCAGCCTGGGCAAAGGAGTAGGCCACTGACCCCATATGCTGGAGGTGGTGGGTTCAAACTGAGCCCCAGCCAAAAACTGCAAAAAAAAACAGAAGTCCTGCCTGCTGGAAGGGATTCCCAGGAATGAAATCCATATTGGAGAGAGCAGGTCCCAGGTGTGGGTGTGGTGGATAGACTCAACTTCTTTTATGGAATAGAGTAAGCCATGCTTTCTACATCTCAGTAATCCAATTAATATATATCATTTGTTTGGGGAGATTTTTTTTCTTTTTTGTGTGTATATGCCAGTTTCATTCATTATTTTTTCTGTCATTTGCCACCAGAACTGTCCTGACCAACATAGCCCTTAGGGGACCTGTCTCTAGGTTTGCTCGAGGTTGGAAGGTCTGAGCATAAACCTTGCCTTGTCACTCATCAGCCATATCCTTAGCTTCCTCAGTTTCCTTCTCCATAAAACACTGTGAATGACATCTACATTGCAGTGTATTTGTCAACATTCTTGGTAACAAGTGGCTGAAAATGACTCTGGTTAACTTAAGCAGAGAAATAGTTCAACGGAAGAGTATTAAGTACTTCACAGAACTGATAGAAGGCTGAGGAACCAGGCCTGGAAAATAGTAAGAGGCTGGGGAGAAATGAACAACTGGCATCTCAACTAAAACTGAGTGGAAGGAATGCACTTAGGACACTGCCACCTCTGGATGCCATGCTGGATAACACCTCAGCTGTTGCATGCTGCATGGCCCACAGGTTCATTCCTCTTGGTGATACAGGTTTCATATTCAAAGCCTGAACATCTTATTGGCCAAGCTGGTAGAGTTTCTTTGCAAGGGAAGAGAGCTTGGATATTGAGCAGCTCAATGTAATGTCATAATGACAAAAGTGATGACGGAGGAGCTGCAGAGAGAATATATGATGTCATGGCTGTAAAGGACCATCACTGCCTCCATAAATGCTAGTTTCTCTTCCCCTTCTTTTTCATTTCTGATCAGTGCTGATCTGACTGATCTTGTAAGCCTCTTCGGTATTCAGAGAACTGACTGTGACCAAGCCCCAGGTCTATCAGGCCATAGTAAGCTGAATAGAGCACATTTCCTCCTCTGCACTTCATTTAATGACTTCTCCTCTTCCTGGGTATCACTTCATTCTGCCCAGTTTGCCCAATTTTCCCGTATGGAGACTTATTGCATGGAGTTGCTACTACTCCCCTATGCTCTTAGGTTCTTGAGGGCATAGTCAGCTTATATCATCTCCATCCAAGTGCTTAGGACACACTTAGCACAGGCGAGGTGCTCTTAGGACCAATGTTCATTTAATAATTAGTCCCAAATTAGGAGTGGTTGGATGATCATTCCAGGAAGACCATGGATGGATTGTTTTCCTAGTACCCATAACTGTGCCTGGCATATGCAAGCATGCACTGAATATCTGCTGGATGGGTGGATGGCACTGGCATGTAGTAGGCAGCCCCTAGCACCCTGCTGCTGCAGTATTTCTCTATGGCTTCTGTGCATTCCTATGGGTGGATCAGTCCTTAGGGCTGTGATGCTTGACAAATATCTCATTCATTGCCAGCAGATCAATATAAATGATAATAGTGATGTTTTGCTACGCCCTTCCCAATCTCAGGTAAGAGGCAGAAGCGTGCACTAGGGAATTAAATACCTCTTTATGTGGTGAGCATGTGGGCTGGTCAGACTTTCCAAGGACAATAGGGTCCAGAAGACCTATTACATGCTGAGTGCTGATGCACAAAGGTGACAGAAATGTAGCCTGTGCTGTGGAGGAGCTCAGAGTCCAGTGAGCTCACAAAATCAGGCTTCAGAGGTGCTCTAAAATGAGTCTTTAGCAAAGATTGTATCCTTGAGAAATATTAAATAAGAGAAAAGATTCCCACTTACTGGGGCAGCTTTTAAGTTCCGGGGAATTCTCTTGGAGAAAGGATTTTTAAGCATTTCTTTTCTGTATTTGAGTTCGGAGGCTTCCTCAGTGGGGTCTTCCTCATTTCCTGACATCTTAAACATCTCTCAAGATAGCTATTACCAATGTTCTTGGAGTTCATGTTGGCCAAGCCTTTTCGCTTATCGTGAATTGGTACTTCTTGTGTGCATGTTGTATGTATGCATGTGTGTGCGCATATTTATGTGTATGTGTGCATTTGTATGTGTGTGTAGGAATGTGTGTGCGTGTGCATATGTATGCATGTATGTATGTGTGCATGGGCGAGCACATGATCATGTGTGGGGACGATGAGTGCAATGGGAGAAGTGTGGAAACCAGTTAAACAAAGGAGAGAGTAGAGGTAGGGACATCGTGTAACTTAGCAATCCCTTTCTTAACTCACCGTCAGTGTCCCCATTAATGTTCTTCCTGTTTAAATAATTGGCGTTGCTCTATTTCCAGGGCCTTTGAGATTTAAGGACTCCAGGCCCTTTTCTTCCATGAATTCTGAGAGCCTGGAGGTGGCACAGCCAGGCAGAAAGGAGATTCTTTCACTGGCTTCCCCTGTGCAATCTCTGGCCTGCCTTTTGACAAAGACCGTTTAGAGCCTCCTTTGAGGGCTGTCTGGTTCAGCACTTCAGGCTTAGGAGATGCTCAGTTGTACATCGCTCATCACTGCTGCTCAGCTGTCCTGTGCAAGAGCTTCACAACTTGGCCTTCTGCTCAGGCAGTTTTCTACGCTTAGTTTCTCCCAAAGGCACTCAGTTGTTCCACAATCCCACAAAGGTCATATGGTCCATGCACCAGGCATGTAATTTGCTGATCCCAGGATTAGACATGCACACAAACCTTAGTGTTATTTAAGGAAATCTGCAGTTGGCCTTTGGGTTGCTTCTCCCTACACAAATCTCCTAAGCACGTGTGAATGGAATGAGTCTTCAGATCACTCTGTCCTGCAGCACACTGGTGTTGAATATTTTGGCTCTGTGTTACGTCCATGGTTGTGGGCAGCCCAGGATTCTGTGATTAGAGGCATATGTTCTGGTCTCAGGTGACCTCTTTGGGTCAACAATCCCTAGGGGAGAGGGGCCTCACTCTTAGTCTCAATGTGCTTTGGGTGTAGAATTTTGGGGAAGATTTCTTGGCTATTTCTTTCCCTGATTTTGCTCTTTTGTTGTCTTGGAAACTAGAATATAATGGTCTTAAATATCTCTGTGTGTATATTCTTTAGAGAATATTTTATCACCAGTCTTTTCCATGAATGTCTATCTCATGATGTGGTGATTACTCCTTAGTGTCTTCCTTTTTTCTCTTTTTTTTTTTGTATGTGCGTGTTTTAAACAGTTGAGAGGGAAAAATGTCAACATGATGTAATGTAGGTTGAAGATCGAGAGTCATGAGCTAGCACAGGGAACTTTAACCTGGCTAGGCTTCAGTTTTTCAGATTAAATAGACAAGATGATTTCTTTAAGCTCTGAACTGCCATGATGCTAAACCAGAAATAGGTAAGGATATGGCCCAACTTGTGATCCTTGCAAGAATCTTCTTCATTTTATAGGAGAATTTTCTAATTTTTCTTTTCTTTTTTGGCTGGGGCTGGGTTTGAACCCGCCACCTCTGGCATATGGGGCCAGAGCCCTACCCTTTTGAGCAGGCGCTACCCCAGAATTTTCTAATTTTTCACTTTTTCATTGACTGGAATATCTTTCATTTGCTGAACTGTTTTATTTACCTCAGTCCTCAGTATTTGGGACAAGGGGTGCCGAGTAAATGCACGATACTGGCAGAAGGCTGGTGTCTCAGACCATTGTTTTCCTGTGTTTGGAAAAAGCATCACAGCAGTTTCTTTCTTTCTTCTTTATCGATCTCCTGTGCTTGTTTCCTTCCTCCTCCAGCTGGGTTCCCTCAGCCCCTGTTCATCATTTATCATCTTGAAATCTTCAGGGAAATTTCAGACATCCCCGAGGAAGTGAATCCTTACAGAGGGCTTCATGGAAGGCCCTGGAAGGGTGGAGGCACCAAGATGACCGGGGCGGAACCTCTGATGCCTGACATGGTGATGCTTCCTGCAAATTTGACTTTGGAGCTATTTCACTGTGCTCATGTGTGGTGGTTGGGAATGATCTTTGTGCCTCTGGTAGGATTGCCTCTCCTTGGCCGTAGTGAGTACACATTTCAAATCTAGAACTGGACAATCAGCTTCATGCCAGTGAATTTGCCTTGCATCATTGGTCAGTAAAAGCATTCTTCCTGTATTGTGGCATTTAGGTAGTAAAGAGGGATATCAAGTGATAACAGTATATGATATGACTTGTTTGATATGATATGATATAAATGCTCATTTACTATTTAAAATATAATAGCACTGGAAATGCCACACCAGTTCTTAAAATGTTGAAACTCTTCTTTGCTAGTGATAAACAGCTATTGCCTTGAGTCTCCTGTGTGGTTACATGACCACAGGCTCCCTGATCATTACCCCCAGGGCCCAGGACATCTGAATGACCCTGAGATGGCATGTGGGCTCCAGAGTGTTACTGTAGCTCTGGAACTGCTATTTGTCCTTGTGGATGGGTGCCTGGGCTATGCCACTTGTTAAATATTGTGCACACTGCCACCAGATAAATGCAGATGATAATGTTGATAACGAGCTTCTACTTTGTGTGCGGGACCACCCTGTAAACCCTGGAGGGGAATGTCTATGTTTCCATCCTTAGGGCCTGGCACATATAAGCACTTAATACATATTTTCTCTGTGGTAAATGATCTCATCTGATTCCATCAGCAATATTTTAAGGCAGGTGTTTTTAATTCTATTTTATAATTGCTAAGAAGGAGTTCCAGAGAGTTCAAATACCATGCCCTGCGTCCAGCTAAGGGGCAAAGGAGTGGGCATTTCAACCCAGGAATGTCAGCCAGATCCAAAGACTCAGCTCTCTGGGGGATGCTTGAGATGTTGTGATACCTTGGGAGTCCCTGCTAACTTGAATGGCCTGTGATTCTTATAATGCAGGTAATTTGATTTTAAGCTCCTGATGAAAGATGGGGTGGGGTGGGGTAGGGAGAAAGAAGAGGGAAAAAAGGGATTGTGTATGTGAAAAGGGGCAAGAGAAGGGGCTGTGGATCCAGGAGAAGGAGCCCCAAGGTCATCAGGAGAGATTAAGACACATTTTCCCCAGACCCCACATGTCAAAGCGTCTTTCCCTATGGGAAGTGGATAAAAATGAGAATTGTATGAGAAGAAACTATACCACCATCCTTGCTCTGGCCTCATACATCCTCTGTGGATATAGAGAAGGGACCTTTGAGGTACTAATGGGTTCTAATTAATGTACAGACAGAGGATTGAGTGTTTAGAAGCCTTCTTTTCTGGGTTAAATAAGGCCAGGGCAATTGGAGGAAGCTTCAGAACAGGCCTGGGAGTTACTGGAGAGCCTCCCGGTAGCTTGCCCTGGTTTGCCTGTACCATCAGGGTTGCATAGAGACAGAACACACCGCCTTGGGCTATGTTTTAGTAATTACAGTTAATATAATTCATTAAAAGTAATAAAGTAATGTCTAATTGTCTCATTTTAAAACTTTTGTGTAGGTAGGCATGGATATTAGAAAAACTATTCATTAGCCCATAATATTAGCTATCATTTATTTAACTCCGACACTGTCCTAAGCTTTATGTATTTTGGTCTCATTTAATCCTTCCAACACCCTTACGAGGTAGTTATTTTGATTGTGATAGATTAGATCTCAATTCTTCACTTCCTCTGTGGCTTCACATGGGCTTCATGGGGGTAGAGTGCATACCCCTCCTCCACTTGACTTTAGATTTGGTTATGTGGCAGCTTTGTCCAATGGAATATTAGAAGACAGGACTTGCCCAGTCCTTGAGATATGTGTGTACAGTTGGGCTTGCCCCGATGTGCTCCTGTGGCTTGCCATGAGAAGAACATTCTGTTGCTGGTCCAAGGAGAATAAGGAAACATGAGAGACCAAGCCACAATCTGGAGCCTGGCTCAACTGACCCCGGCCAGTCCTAGTGGACCTATAACCCCTGGTAGACCTGGGAGCAAGAGAATAAATGTTTTCAAGGCACTGAGATTTTGAGGTTATTTATTATACCACAAAAGCTATCACACAATATTAACTTTCAAATCTGGAAGCTAAGGTCCAAAGAGGTTATGCAGCTTGGCTGGAATCAAAGAAATAACACAGTAGAGGCTGAATTCAAACCACAGTCTACCTCATTTCAAAGCTACATTATTATTTGGAAAAAAATTACTCTGGATTGGAGCAAGCTTAAGGTTAAACAAGATGATGAATATCGCAGAAGTGCCTCCCCATGCATTACACCTAACGGTGGGGAGAGACGAAACATTAGAGAATGGTTGTCAAAGAGTCCCCTCTACTTCCAGAACATGGTCCTTAAACACAGGAGTGGGAAAGCTTTCTGTATTTCAAGATGCTGTGGTAACTGGGAGCCCCCAAAACCTCTCACTATCACCTATATCTCAGCCTCACTGCTGATGGTGCCCTTCCTAGGTCCTAGCAGGATGAGTCTTCGGCAGACCTCTTTTCTGAGTATTTAATATTCTGGACATGTACTCAGTTTCTACACGGGGAGCCTCATTTTTCTATTATTAATTGTAATGAGAGTTATTTTTGTTGTCTTAAATGTAAAACTGCCCTCTTGGGAAACTCTGGGCCCATTATAGATGAGAAGAACCCAATAATCTTCTGTCCTTGTAACAAGGCAAGGAGGGAACAAAGCAGGAGTTTCTTAGAATTGTGATATGAAAGCTTTGAAATAGAAAACTCCAGTGAAATAAAGAAGCCAAAGCTTAGCTGGGTGTGGTGGCTCACACCTGTGATCCCAGCACTCTGGATGGCTGAGGCTGGTGGATTGCCTGAGCTCAGGAGTTTCAGATCAGCCTGAGCAAGACCCTGTCTCTAAAAAAATAGCCGGGCATAGTGGCGGGTACCTATAGTCCCAGCTACTCGGGAGGCTTAGGCAAGAGAATTGCTTGAGTCCAGTAGTTTGAGGTTGCTATGAGCTGTGATACCACAACACTCTACCAAGGGTGACAAAATGAGACTCTGTCTCAAAAAAAAGAAGAAGAAGCAGCCAAAGGTTGGCTGCTGTTGTGGAGTAGAGTCAGCCCCACAGGGAAGGGCCCAGGACACACAGAGGAGAGAAAAGGAAGAGGAAGGAGAACTGAGGTGAGACAGGACAGTGGAGGGGAGAGGGGCAGGAAGGGTGAACACAGGTTCTGAAATCCAGAGACAAGCTCTGCTGGGTGGGCAGTTACATTCACAGCTTGCCAGCAGCCTGTCCCGTTCAGTTGGTGCCGCAAATGTCTATCTGCAGAGCTGTGAACACCTCCCCAGGACTGACCCCAATTCCAAAGGATGATGATAAGAGCTGAAGTTATTCCCTACTGAGGAGCAGCCAGCCTTGCATCCGTGTCCTCACACCAAGGGCGAATTCACTTTGGAGACTTCTTCCCCAACGATTGTCCTTACCAAACGTTTTTACCTACAGCATTTAAAATTAACTGCTTTTAGCCTGAATGCAATAATGTTGTGTTTCCTGAGTTGATCTTGGCTAGCCTTCCCTCTATGACCGTCTCTTCTCAACAACATACTGAGAAGCTGCATTTGCCCACTTAAGCTAACAGGAGGCAAAAATCCTCAATGATATACTGTAGGTGGCATTTTCTAAGCGCTCCTCTTTCAGATTCTTGCCAAGCGCTCTGGGACCATTTCATACCTCCTTCTTCCTTTAGCAAAAAGCATTTACAAATCTGAAATCAATCCAACAATGGACTTGATCACAATTTTGGCACTGAAAAAGAGTAGCTGGGTGTATAGGCTCAGCTAGCTAGACGGGGTTCTTCTTACACCACCTGACGTAGGGTGTCGGTGTGGGAACTGTTAAGCAAGTGTGAATACCGTCTCCACTGCTAACCTGCACAGCATGTTAAAGCAGAGTTTACGTGATTGTATAGTTAATAACGGCTCCAAACATTTCTAGAAGCTATCAACCTGCTTGAGCTACCCACTCGTTGTAGCCAGCCTTATTTCCTGAAGCTTTGATCACATATCCACACATATCCACTGTATTCTGAGATATCCTCTTATCTTCTCAGGATTCTCTGAGCTTGAGACCCTAATTTATAATGCCATTACTTAAATTGGCTGGAGCAGCAATTTGAACAGTTGGTCCTTGGTTTGGAGGGTCTGGGTGTGGGTGGACATCTCTGTAAGAAAGCTGGCTAGATGAGGAGTCATCGCTGGGACAAGGATCCTACCTTGGTGACAGAACCATTGATGAGGCGAGAACTTCAGACATTAGGGCAAGCAAGAGTTTGCAAATAAGGCTTCTGTTCTCTCACTGATACTTTCTGTGTTCCTTCCTCACGCCTTGATCCAGTTGTTCATGTCCTGAGCTTTGATGTCGCCCTGGTTGTACTCTGTCTCCGTTTGGCCTATTTGCTCTTAAATCCCCCAGATCCAGAATAACTTGTCTCCTCTCCCTCCCCACTTCCACCAAAACCCTGGCCAACAACTTCAGTTGATTGTGTCTGAGGAGGATCGTAGAGTCCCAAACTCAGTTTGGTCCCACCTGTGAGAAGGGAGAGTTTGTCTATGGATTAGTTAGGAAGGAGGGCATTCCCTGGATCTCATTCTCCAGAAGGTAGAGCCTTATGTAGAACTGGGTAAATAAGCCCATTTTGTTGTAGCCACCCTGTAGGTGGAATTTTCTAAGCTCTCCACTCCTTTTATTTTCATACTCTTGCTTGGCCCAATGTCTGAAGGTCTTTCCACATCAATGGCTCTGTCACTGAGGTAGGTTCCCTGTCTCCAGTGATAATTCTTAGTCTTTCTGGATGTAGCATCTTCCAAGGGCTGGGACAGGTAAGGCAAGGGCTGCGTGGAGACTTGGTTATGCTCAGAGAAGGACCACATGGAGTCTGTCCATCTGCTGCTCTCTCTGCCTGTGAGGACTGTTCTTTCTTTAGGAGCTCTGCCCTTTGGAAGGCCAGAGGGAAGCACTACCCCATTATGGAAGAGGAGTTCTCCTCCTTCTCCCTTTACAAAGCTAAGTGAAAGCTAGGGTAAGGTTCAGGGGAAGAATCTGCCTTCCTAGTCTATCCAGGATTTCTGGCAGGAAGAAGCGCTCCCTAGGATTAGAGATCCACTTTCTGCTTTAGGGCCAAAACCCCAGCTGCTAATACAGGATGAATGTTCTCACCACTGTCGTCTGTGTAGAACAGGTTTCTGGACCACTCCCAGGTGGTATGGCTGCTGAAACTAGGATTTGGGGGTTCCTGGGCTTGAATAAATGCCTTCATTTTTGAAAATGAGATGATTGGGGGGAACCGTTCATCTGTAGCTCCATCTACTTACCTTCCCACTCATCTGAAATAGGTGTGAGACATTTAGAAAAAAATTTCATAAGGGTTTCATGCTAAGATCTGAATAACTGGAAGTCCACCCCTCACAGAGCACAGATTGAACATCCCTAATCCAAATATCTGAAATCCAAAAACTTTGAGTGCTGACATGGTGCTGCAAGTGGAAAATCCCACAGCTGACCTAACGTGACAGGTTGCAGTCAAAGTACAGCCACGACTTTGTTTTGTGCACAGAATTATGAAAAATATTATGTACAATCACCTTCAGCCAATGTGTGTAAGGTTTATACAAAACGTAAGTAAATTTTATGACTAGACTTGGATCCCATCCTTGAGATATAGTATTATGTATACGCAAAATTCCAAAATTCCTAAAAGTCCAAAATCTGAAACGCTTCAGTTCCATGTATTTTGGGTAGGGGATACTCAAACTGTATTTTGACTTTAAACTTTAATGTCTTTCTCAGAAAAATACCTTGAACTCTGCTATCATACTCCTCACCAACTGAATAACCTTTCTACTCTCTTGGATACCATTTTAAAATAGGCCCCCATGAAACACAAACACACCCACACAGCCAGGTATTCAGGGAGTTCATTTCTTTAGGTTTACTCACACCTGGCATAGCACCATGGGCAAAGTTATTTAAGCATCTTAAGGAACAAGGCATTAGTTATTCTCCAACAGCAACACGGAGAGTGATATGGCTGAACGCATGTCATATAATCAGATTTTTAAAACTCCAACTCATCAAATGATGATGATAATATACTTGGGCATTGCCCATGTTGTTAACCTCCGCAATCAAAATAAAGTAATTATACTAATTACAAGCCTCTTAAAACCCAGCTCAGTGTCCTTGTGCATAAGAGGCAAGCTGTGCCATAGTCGATTCACAGGACTCTAATATCCCAGAAAGGTCCTAGGAGCTGCTCCTAGGGCCTGCAGTGACTCTGTCAGGGGAAAGGAGAATTAGAGGTGAGTCCACAGGGAGACTGATGATCCTTTCACTCAGAAATGGCCTCAGAAGCTGGAAAGAGTTGCAAGTGGCCGGCTGGGCCTGATGGTCTGGAACCAGAGATTTAAAGAGCACCCAAGCCCAGTGAACTGTGACTGTCTGAAGGGTTTTGGCTGGCAGAATCCGTCATCCCCTCTAGCTGGATTGTTGAGAGGGTATTAAGGGAAGGCCCAGTAAATGCATTGTCATTTGGACACCTCGCTATTGGGAGTTGAGGTGATAATATGCAGACCTGCAAGGTGGCCACATTTCATTACCAAATATCTTGAACTGTCAGCCAGGCTAAGTGGATAAGTGTGGTGAGTCTGAAAGTGTTCATGGAGAGAGAAGCCTACTTACTGAATCAGAAATAGATATACCATCAGATGTGAGAGTTCATATCTGGAAGCAATGAACGGAAAGGTGGACAAGGATAGAGAGAGTGTCCCACTGCTTGAAAACAGGGAAAGAAAGGTAGAAATCTAATGGGAGTGATGGTTTCTGAAAATCATGGCATCCAACAACCAACAATTGTTTTGAAGAATTATATTCATTGTAGCCTTGAATTTGTTTCATACTGTGACCTAATAAAGGCCATCGTGCATCCCAATTTTCCTATTCTACAGTAAGGCTGTTATAATATCAATAATGTACATTATCTCCATGGCCGAATGACACGTCAGATGTAAACTAACAAGCATAGGCATTTACTATTGGATTGCTGTAACAGGAGGAAAAATGACTTAAATTAACCCATATTATAGTAGCAAACGTGTGAATATCGTGAAAGGTAGTAAAATAAAGAGACAGAAATTTGGCAAAGCCAGCAAAAGCCTGGGAAGGCTGATGTGGTATAAAAATAACCACTGATCTTGCAGACTAAACAATAAAATTGCTCAGCTAATTCATATCTTACATTGAGTGACTTAAGTGAAGATAAGTTGATAGGAATAATTGACAAATGCACACAAAAATTAAGCCAGCACTCAAAACCTTACAGAAATAGAAGGAAATTCAGAATTTGAAAATTAAGATAAGTAATTCCAGGAAAACCAAATAAAATGTTCTTGGCTTGACAATTACACCAATTAGCTCTAACTGAGTGTATTCCTCAAATATGATGTGTGATTGAATTGCTGGCAAATGTTTGCAAATTTCCTAGTACCTAGTGGCTACAGCATCTTGGTTTCGAGAAAACTAAATGGGGCAGATGAAGCATAGAACTGTCCACCTATCACCGTATCTGAAGAGGAGGTTGGTTACTGAAGTGATCTAAATAGCAATTCACTAGGAAGCCACAGGTTTTGACTTGCAAATAATCTAGTCCAAGGGCTCTCAATAACACATGACTCTATTGCAAGATGTTTCCTGCAAACACCATGTCAGACGTAAAGGTTGACTCATGACATCTGGAAACAGCTGCCTTTTCCTGAAAAACCATGAAATTTCAAATTGCGTTAAATATAGCCTACTAATATGCTTACCTGCCATCTTCAAATCATTGGTAGAAACCTAGGGCTGAGATTTCCTCACGTTGTCAGAAAAATCAGGTCATAAGTAATAAACAAAAAAAAGGTGTCATAATTCAGACAAGGCAGTAACAAGCAGATGCCCAAATGGGTCAATGACAGTGAAGCCAATGAAAACCATTTGGGACTGGGACTGTGTTTATTCAAAAGTGATGGGTTCTGGAGTTCATGTGAATGGAGTAACCTGGCACACTATTCTCCAGGTATTTACAGCCTGAAACCAGAATAACGTTTATAGATATCACCCAGAAACCTGCTCTTAAACCTTGATCACTGCTAATTATACATAGTGCTTTTCTCCAGAGCTTAGGAGTAAGGAATAACTGGGCTCAAATATGGGCCCTTCAATGTGATGTTCCTAAGATACTGTGTTTATCTTTAAAATGAGGGTGACAATGGTAGCAACATCTCTGGATTGTTATAAAGTTTGAATGAGGTTAAAATCAGATAATGTATGTGAAATGCTTTTTTGTGGCATCTAAAATTAAAAATATGGCTGGATGGAGAACTTTGTAGGTTATTTTTGTACAATATATTGTACAATATATTTTCCTAAAATATACATGTCCAATTCCTTCTGTAGAGAGAGGGAAAACCTCTGTAGGTCTGTGGGCTGGTGCTGAACTGGCCACAAATGATCTAGACAAGAAATTGGCTAAATTGTAGGCTCCCATGGCCAGAAGCCTCAGTCTAATACTTGAGTGACCATCATGAGGGTGAGATGATATGAGGGACTGGAAGACAGTACTGAGGTCAGGACAGGGGAGGCTTAGGGGTAATTACACTGACAGGAGATAAAGTAGGAAGTCAGGAGCATGGAGTGCAGGTGGGAAGGAGTTTAAGAGTCCAGGAAGAAGGCAGGGAGTGGCACCAGGATCCCGTGAAGTCAGGGGCATAATGCAGAAGTTGTTAGTTGGCTCAAAGTGCATGGCTGTGGTAGGTAATGCAAGTCCTGAGGTTTACTTTTAGCAAATCTTTATATAATAACACTTGATGTCTAATAACAGTTTGTTGTATAGAGAATAGTATTTGGGAAATTCTCATACCCTTCATTCTAGAGGTATCTCCTTCCTGATGGAACTGTGCTGATAGTTATCTGAAATCTGATCAACTGGCTTTTTGGTTTTCCTAGATTGCCGCTATGGAAAAGATGTCTAGATTGTCACCAAATCCATTTCCACTTCTTATAGGGCATGCAGGTCAAATGCATTTCCCAGCTTCCCTTTTGTGGCCCATAAAATCCTCCTGTGTGCATCTTCCAAGCTCCTTTTTCTATGTGACTTGCTGGAATGACATTGAGTTTCACGGTGCTTTGAAAGCAACATGTTGAAGGTAACAGACACCATAAAAGGAACAAACATGAAAGGAACATGTGCCCTTTGATCAACTCTCTTGAGGACAGCCACCCAACTAGGAATGCTAACTGAACTGTAATATTGTATGAGTTTAATGTTCCAGGCCACTGAAATTGGGGGGTTTGTTTGCATATCAGTTATGGTTACCTGAAGTCACATGGCTACCTAAGAAAGATGTTGGGATTTGAGGTAGCTCAATAGGTATCACGCCTTTCTTCTGTGCCTGAATTCAAAACTAGTTGAAAGGTCATCACTTCAGCCAATTGGATGGAAACCAAGTGGTTAGCTTGGGTCTTAGATATGCAACCAAAGGGGCTTCCTGATATACTCTGCTCCCTCCTCTCCTGTCTTGGCTCTGGGATTGGCATTTTTTTTAACAGGTCTGAAAATGTGTTGAGGTTATTTTTCACTTGTGTTCTTATGTACATTCTCATCATCAAGATTACAAATTGTACTGTGATGGAGTGGAGATGAGGGAAGGCAAAACACCACAGTTTCAAAAGTCAACTTCAGGCAGTCTCATTCTAAAATGGGGATTGTTATTTTTAAAGTAGATGTACTCAGCTAGGATCGTGGCATTACTCTGGTCCAAGAAAGAGGAGGGGAAAAGAGACCAGATTCTTAGGGCTTATAAGAATTTGTTTTCTTACAACTTAGATGTATGGACCAATAGCTTTCACCCTTCCATTGATGTGGACTGTCTGTGAGTAAGGAGTAGCTCATGGGACCAGGATTATTACTCTACTGGCCATGTTTCTACATGTTAATGCAAGAATTGAAGTTTATGTTTATAAACCATGGACAGCCCATGTCTATAAACCACACATCATCTAGTGGGCACAGTATACACTGCAACTCACTTTACCACTACAGTTTCTCCATGAACACCTTTAAAGTATCCAGAAACACTTCTGGCTTTTGTCTCCTATCAATCTAGATGTCTGCATGTGGGAGGGCCACTCCTTTCATTGAACAGGCTACTGTGCGGGGGATGTTTGTAGAGCAGTGAGGAATGGCACAAATTCCCAGTTTAAGGGACCAGCTGGATTAATATTCAGAAACAAGGAGGTGTTATGTGCCAGTCAGGTTGCCTACCTTCACAGTTTCTGAATCTGTACAACCTGGTGCCAGTGGATTTTGTCATTTTCCTGGTGAGAATTTTCCATCATGGTTCTGATTGATTTGAGTCATCATGCCAATTACTTGCATGAAAATTGGCTATTAATAAGGGCCCAAAGTCAGAATAGGTGATGAGATATGTCACTCAGTCATATAAAAGAATGCAAATTTGATCTCACTTACATGTATTAAAGGATCTGTCAGTTTATAAATCCTCCCGTTCTTTGTTTTGTTGCCAAATGGAATGAACCATTATTACAGCTTTCAGCTGGGGAAAGTACCTTTAAATTAAAGGATGTTCTCCTAAAGCAGTACCTGTTTTGGGGAGACTTGCTTGGTCCATTATAATTCTGCTTGTAAACTGAATTTGTAAAGGGGAAAACTAAATAGCACTGACTTTGGGTTTAAGATCAGACATGGGGACCAATATAATTTCATAAGCCATTTGGTGGGCACAGGTGATTTTGAGGTCTGCCAATTCAAAAACATAAAGCAGTAGCTATGAAACAGAATAAGAAAACCAGAGATGATCTATAGCTGAGTGGAGTCTCAGTAAATGTGAGTCAATCCAAATAATGAGAAAATATTCTAGTCTACTGTTTTGATCAGGAAATTGAAATCTTTTAAGCTCAGAGGGCAAATGGGTAACTCAACAGATGAATACCAGTGTTTCAGAAGAACTTGCCACCCAGAAATAAAAAGAACCAAATAATAATTTATTATTATTATCATTATTAACAACAGACTTAAATTTTCTTTTTTTTTTTTTTTTGAGATGGAGCCTCAAGCTATCCCCCTGGGTAGAGTGCCATGGCATCACAGCTCATAGCAACCTCCAACTCCTGGGCTCAAGCGAGTCTCCTGCCTCTGCCTCCCAAGTAGCTGGGACCAC
>CAUYQV010020971.1:0-13334 GCA_963574575.1 Galagoides demidoff | reverse complement strand
TCTTGAAACTTTGATTGGCATTGTGTTAGATTTGTAGAGTAATTTGGAGACAATCAACTTCATATATTCAATCTTCCAATCCATGAGCATACGGAGGGTGCCAAGAAATGTATACACATTGTAAGAAGGAAAAAACTTGTTTAAAATTGTTATCCCAGCACTCTGAGGAGGCCAAGGCAGGTGGATTGCCTGAACTCAGGAGTTCAACCTGAGTAAGAGGGAGACCTCATCTCTACTAAAAATAGAAAAAAAAAAAACTAGCTGAGTATTGTCATGGGTGCCTGTATTCCCAGCTACTCAGGAGGCTGAGGCAAGAGGATTGCTTAAGCCCAAGAGTTTGAGGTTGCAGTGAGCTATGATGCCACGGCACTCTACCCAGGGTGACAGAGTGAGACTCTGTCTCAAAAATAAATAAAATAAAATAAATTTTAAAAACCTGTCATTATCCCAAATTATATGATTCTCTTTACATGTAAAACTCAAAATAATCTACATACAGTATTTCCAGAAATAATAGAAATAGCTGGCTGTATGACTGTTATATAAAATATGCCAAATTTTATACACTAGTTATAAAACTGATAGAAAATATAATTTTTAAAATATACTATTTACAATCACAACAGAAGCTAAGGTAACTAACACATCTAACAAAAATTCTGTAAAACCTATATTGAAAAATTACCGAACTTGATTGAAAGACATTTAAAAAGATCTAAATAAGACAGATAATACACGCAGTGCCAAAAAATGTATACACATTTTTAAAAAGGAAAAAACTGGCTCAGTGCCTGTGGCTCAAGCAGCTAAGGTACCAGCCACATACACCTGAGCTGGAGGGTTCAAATCCAGCCCAGGCCTGCCAAACAACAACCGGGCATTGTGGCAGGCGGCTATAGTCCCAGCTACTTGGGAGGCGGAGGCAGGAGAATCTCTTGAGCCCAGGAGTTGGAGGTTGCTGTGAGCTGTGATGCCACAGCACTCTACCCAGAGTGACGATTTGAGGCTCTGTCTCAAAAAAAAAAAAAAAAGTAAGAAAGGAAAAAACTGTATCAAAATTGTAATACTAACATCATCTTTGACTTTTTCAACTACAAGAGATATAAGATACAATATATAAGATAACTGTATAGCTATCTATCTGTATATATTATCTATCTGTATATAGCTATATATATCTGAATATATCTATCGGTATATATTATTATAATTTTTTTAACTGTTCCCAGGAGACCTTATGTATTCTGGTTACTCCGGCTATCTATAGTAGTAAACATATTTCTCTCAGGCTTTCTTTCTTTTTTTTTTTTTTTTTTTTTGGTCTGGGCTGGGTTTGAACCCACCACCTCTGGCATATGGGGCTGGCGCCTGACTCCTTTGAACAACAAGCGCCGCCAAAGTATTATAATTTTAATAAAGTTTTTCCCTTCTTACAATGTGTATACATTTCTTGGCACCCTCTGTATGTTCATGGATTGGAAGATTGAATATATTAATTAAAGTTGATTGTTTCCAAATTACAAATTTAACACAATGTCAATCAAAGTTTCAAGAAGGGGTGTGTGTTGTCAAGTTACAAGCTGATTCCAAATGGAAAAGTAAAGAGAGAATAGAAGGGTTCTCCCAAAGAAAAACAGGATGAGAGGATTTATCCTGCTGGTATCCACACAGTTTAGAGAACTGGAGTAATGAAGACGCTATGAAGTGCTCCAGGGCTCTTCCAGAGACAAAGAGCGCAGAAACAGAGCCACCACACCTGGCCTAATGATAGGTTTTGTTTTTTTTGAGACAGAGTCTCACTATGTTACTCTTGGTAGAGTGCTGTAACATCACCGCTCACAGCAACCTCACACTCTTGGGCTTAAGCAATTCTCTTGCCTCAGCCTCCCGAGTAGCTGGGACTATAGGCACCCACTACAACGCTCAGCTATTTTTTGGTTGCAGTTGTTGTTGTTTAGCAGGCCCAGACCAGGCTTGAACCCTCCAGCCTCTGTGTATGTGGCTGGGAGCCCTACTCACTAATCAACGGGTACTGAGCCAGACAGGTTTTTTAAAAAAAATTGTTTGGCCTTTATTGATTTTGTTTTATTATTATTATTTTTTGCGGACAGGATCTTGCTCTGTCTCCCAGGCTAGAGTACAGTAGCACAATTGATCACAGTTCACTGCAGCCTTGAACTCCTGGCCTCAAGCAATCCTCCTGCCTTGGCCTTCCAAAGTGCTAGGATTAAAGGCACAAGCCATCACATCCAGCCAAAAATTTTCCTTTTTCAAAAGATTCTCTTGAGTTTTACCAGGTTGCAATCATATCAACAAGTATGGATGATTTAGTGCCCACGTTTTCTGTATTTGTACCTGATTTCTTTTTCTTAGTTTTATTGGCAAATACTTAAAGAACAATTATTTTTTCTTTAAGAGAATCTCACCCGGCTAGCATGCAGTAGTGTCATCACAGCTTACTGCAGCCTCCGTTTCCTGCCCTCAAGAGATCCTCCCACCTTATCCTCTCAAGTAGCTGGGACTACAGGTGCACTGCAACTGATTTTTCTTATTTTTTGTAGAGAGGAAGTCTAGCTGTATTGCCCAAGCTTGTCTCAAATTTCTGGCCTTTAAGAAATCCTCCCATCTTAACCTTCCACAGTACTGGGATTATAGGCACGAGTCACTGCACTTGGCCTTACTACGCTTTTTAAAATTAGAACTAGGTATTACACTTATTAAAAACCTATCAAGTCTTTCTCACTTGGACTCTTCATACGAAGAACTATATTAATGTATTTCCTTTGCATTTCCGGAGTCAGCACTACTTATGGTATACTATTATTGGACAGTATTGCTGAATTCCATTTTCTGATATTTTTGTTTCACATAGTGAGCGTTGATGTTAATAAAATAAGAAAGCATTCATATTTGTGAGATTGCCTTATGTTTTTCTTTTCTAAACTCTTCTTAATTTTAATATCAGTAATATGATACCTTCTAAAATGCAATTTGAAAATATTCTTTTTTTAACTACCTGCCACAGTTAATAGCAGAATATGCTGTTCCCTAAAGTTTTGAGAGAATTTATCCATCCAACTCTCTAGGTCTGACATTAAACACTCTGGTTCACTTTAATCTTAGCACTCTGGAGGGAGGATCATTTGAGGCTAGGAATTTGAGACCAAACTGAGCAAGAACAAGACTCCATCTTTACCAAAAACAGAAAAAATTAGCCGTTGTTGTGGCAGTGCCTGTAGAGCCAGCTACCCAGGAGGCTGAGGCAGGAGCATTGCTTGAGCCCAGAAGTCTGAGGTTGCTGTGAGCTATGATCACACTGTTGTACTCTAACTGGAGTAACAGAGTGAGACTCTGTCTCAAAATAAATCAAAAAAAAAAAAAAAAGAGAGCGAGAAAAGAAAGGCAAAAGGGGGAGAGATGCAAACTCTTTATAAATTTATTTATAAACTCCTTGATTTTATTCTCAATTCCTTCCATGTTAAAGGTCAAATTATACTTGCTATTTCTTCTGAAGATTTTGATGATTTTTGTTTGTATTGCAAGTAATTCATTTCATTCCAATTTTCAAAAGCATTTGCATGGAATTGCATAGTGTAGTCTAGTGCTTCAAAGTTGTGATTGTTCCCTTCTCATGTCACTAATTTTGTATATCTGTGCACTCATATTTTGCAGTTTATCTATTGGTTTACAAATACATGTTGCATTTGTCAATTTTAGACTTCTAATTTGTACTCTTGGGTTTATTAATATTTAACTTTGATTTTATAAAATTAAGTTTATTATTTTTTAGGCTTTTTGAGCTAAGTTTGTAACTTTTTTTTTTTTGGTAGCGACAGAGTCTCACGTTTATCACTCTCATTAGAGCACCATGGCATCACACAGCTCACAGCAACGTCCAACTCCTGGGCTTAGGCGATTCTCTTGCCTCAGCTTTAGTTTGTAATTTTTTAATTTTCATTTATTCATGTCTATTTATGTAAATGTTTAAAATAATAACTTCCCTAGGAATATAATGTTTTTGTCAATTTTTCATGGAGATATAATGAACATAATGTAAAACTGTAAAACTTGCCCTTTTAAAGTATACAAGTCAGTGACTTCTAGCATAGTCACCCTGTTGTACAATCATATGACTAATTCCAGCAGGTTTTCATATCCCCAAAGGTATCTCACACCTGTGAGTAGTCACCCCCAATTCTTTCTTTCCTCAGTCTCCTGACAGCCATAAGTCTATGTTCTATCTCCAAAGATTAGTCTGTTCTGGACATCTTAAATATAAAAAAAAAAAAATCCAAGAGTACATGTGAAATTTACTAGGGGTAGAATATAAATGTCTTAACACAATAACTAAGAAAATGCAGTGAAGACTATGTTAACCAGTTTGATGAAAACAATTCAAACTGTATATAAAACCAGCACATTGTACCCCATGATTGTATTAATGTACACAGCTATGATAAATAAAAGAAAATCACACAACATGTGGCCTGGTTCCTTTCATTTATCATATTTCTAAGGTTCGTTCAAGTTACAACTTGAACATGTTGACACTTGATTGATTTTTGTGGGAGAATAATACTCCATTGTGTGTATGGATCACGATTTGTTGATCTCTTCTGTTTATGGACATTATGGTGTTTCTGCCTTGGGCTGTTGTGAACAGTGTCACTGTGAATGTGCACGCACATGTTTATTTATTTAAGCATCATTTTCAGTTCTTTGGGGTAGGCACCTAGGAGTAGACTTGCTGGGTCACATGATAATTCTGTTTATCTTTTGGAGGAACTGCCAGGCTGTTTCCCCCCAGTAGCTGCACCATTTTACATTCCCATCAATAGTGCACAAAGGCTCCAACTTCTCCACATCCTTGTGAACACTTGTTACTTTCTATTTTGTGTGTGTGTGTGTGTGTGTGTGTTGATTAAAGCCATCCTGATGGATGTGTTTATTTGTTGAAGTCAAAGCCATCCTAGTGGGTGTGAAGTGGTATCTCACTATGGTTTTCATTTGCATATCCCTAATGACCATCTCTTCATGTCATTATTGGCTATTTGTATATCTTTGAAGAAATATCTACTGAAGTCCTTCATCCATTTTAATTTTTTTTGTCTTTCTTGACAAAAAAGACAGGTTTGAGTTATTAAGTGTTGAGTTATAAGTGTTCTTCATGTATTTTGGGCATTAGACCTTAATCACATAAGTGACTTGCAAATATTTTCTCCCATTCTTTAGGTTGTCATTCATTTATTTATTTATTTTGGGGGGTACAGAGTCTCACTTTGTCACCTTGGTACAGTGCCACAGCATCATAGTTCGCAGCAACCTCAAACTCCTGGGCTCAAGTGATCCACTTGCTCAGTTTTTTTCTATTTAATAGAGATGGGGGTCTCTCACTTTTACTCATGTTGGTCTCAAACTCATGACCTCAAACAATCCTCCTGCCTAGACTCCCAGAGTGCTAGGATTACAGGCATTAGCTACCTTGCCTGGACCATTTTCTTTTCTTGTTTTTTTGTTTTTGTTTTGTTTAGTTTTTTGCTGCTGAAACCCAGGATTGAACCATTGGCCCATTTTTTTAACTGTCTTTGCAGATCATTCATGGATGGCCTAGTGAGTTTTTATTAGGCTATTGAATTTTTTCTTCTAAGATTTTCAATGTGTCTTTTGTTTACTTGCTTACCCTTTCAATTTTAACCTCTCCAGGAGTGATCACAATTGTTTGTTCAAGCATTTTGTAAATAACTGCATTAAGGTCTTCCTCAGATAATACAAACATCTCTGTGATCTCATTGTCTCTGTCAATCGTCTTCTGTGGGAGCTCAGATTTTTGCAGTTCTTCATAACCAAGTAATTTTGGATTGTCTACTGGACATTTTGAATGGCATATCAGGAGATTTGGGGTGTTACTTGAATATGCCAGCTAGTGGTACTTCAAATATTGGTGTTCCTTCTTTCAATACTGTATTTTCTTTTTCTTTTTTTTCTGCACATTTCTGAGCATAATACCAAAAACCACTGAACGGCATATGCCATGGTGTCATAACTCACAGCAACCTCAAACTCTTGGGCTCAAGTGATTCTCTTGCCACACCCTCAGAGTAGCTGGGACTACAGGTGCCCACCAAAATTACTGGCTATTTTTTTTTTCAGTTTTTTTGGCTGGGGCTAGGCTTGAACCCACCACCCCTGGTATATGGGGCTGGCACCCTACTCCTTGAGCCACAGGTGCCACCCCATGCTTGGCTATTTTTAAAGATGAGGTCTTGCTCTTGCTCAGGCTGGTCTTGAACCCATGAGCTCAGGCAATCCACCCACTTCAGCCTCCCAAGTGCTGGGATTACAGGCATGAGCCACCACACCTGGCCCTGAATACTGTATTTTCTTTACAGAGACTTTGAAGAAGTAACCATGCTGTATTTTCTGTCTAGGTTTCCTTGATGCATTCAGTGGAAGAGAAAGGTTGGTGCACATTTTCTCCATCTGGAACTGGAACTACCATTTGGGTCCTTTTTCTATCCTCCACTTTTCTCATCATTATGTTCATGGTTTCCTCTACTTTCTTGAATCTATAGAGTACAGCTCTATTGTTGCAGGAAGACGAGGCCCACTGGAGAGAAAGAGCACCCAAACACCATGTTAGTAAGAGGAAGGGCTTTATTCACTGGCCAGGAGCATATGGCATAGATTTCCAAATGGTCGTCCTCCCTGACTGGCTTGGTCTTTCCCTTTTTATTGACAGTCAAAAAGTTCCACGGGCAGGTACCCTTCTCATTGGCCAGTTTGAATCAAGTGGGAGATGCTAGTCCAGCCCCTACAGAACTACAGGAGTTCACAGAACTTAGAAATTTCCAGGTTCCAGGAAGTTAAGCTTACAAATTCCCAAGAGCTGAGTCACCATGGAGAGGACCCTGCAGGTGCATCCTTGCAGTTTCCCTGAAAAGACCTGTTCTCCCAGATCTCGCCCTTCTCGGGTATCCTCTCTTACTATGAGCGATTTTTATGTCCTTTTATGCTAATTCCATCATTTGTCATTTCTGGGTGTGTTTCTCTTGACCGATTTTTCTCCTTGTTATGGATTTTTTTTTTCTGATTCTTTGCCTGTTAATGTTTGATTGGATACTGGGTGTTGTGAATTTTTATATTTGGGTTGCTGGGTTTTGTTGCATTTATTTCTTTTTCTTTCTTTCTTTCTTTCTTTTTTTTTTTTTTTGAGACAGAGTCTCACTATGTTACTCTTGGTAGAGTGCTGTAACATCACCGCTCACAGCAACCTCACACTCTTCGGCTTAAGAGATTCTCTTGCCTCAGCCTCCCAAGTAGCTGGGACTACAGGAGTCCACCAAAACTTCCGGCTATTTTTTTGTTGCAATTGTCATTGTTGTTTAGGTGGGCTGGGCTAGTTTAAACCCGCCAGCCCCAGTGTATGTGGCTGGTGCAGCAACCACTGTGCTACAAGCACTGAGCCTGTTGTGTTTCTTTAAATAGGGTTAGATGTGGTTCTGAAATGCAACTAAAGAAATTGAAATCAGTTTGATCATAATGAGACTTACTTCAAAGCTTTATTAGGGCCGGTCAGAGCAGCCTTGAGTACTCAGTTGAACCCTAACTGCTAAGATAATGCTTTAGGTTCCGTATGTGGTCTTTCCATTGTGACTAATGGAAGCGTAAACCATTCTCACCCCTATGTGAGGTCTGGGTTTATTGCTTTGTAGTGTTTCTTTCTGTGGTCTCAGGCAACTTTCTGCAATACATACACAACTCAGTAATGATCCTAAAACTTGAGGGGACTCTTCTGCATATTTCCAGAATGGTCCACCTGTTCAGCTTCCTCTTCTCTCAGTATTTTTTCCTGTGCCTTCCCACTGTCTCAACTCAGCAAGACTTCAGAGCAATCATCTCTGAGGGAATTTTGGTCTGAATGCTGGAGGCGTATTGGGGGTTCACCTTGTTTACCTCCTATCCTGAAGCACAGTCTGGTCCTGCCTGTTTTGTGTCTTGAAACCTGTGCTTCGTATATTTTGTCCAGTTCTCTAGTTGTTAAGGCAGCAAAGAGAGTCCCTGTGGTGCCATGAAGTCAGGGGAGGAAGCCACTTATCTTTTCCTGGAGGTTTTCTCTTTTGTGGTATGCATCCTGAGTCAAACACCTCATGAACTGTTGTCTTCCTCATTACAAAAACCCGCGCCTGTCTTTAAAGTACTAGACAGACAGGCTCGGAGCCGGCAGGATAGGAGACAGCCCCATGCGGGCGGCACTCAGATCACAGAAAGATCCTTGACAGCCGGGGCCAGAGAGGACAAGCGGGCACGGTGCGGACCGCAGTGGGCTCGTCAGGGGACTCACCGGCACTGAACCGTTTGAGGACTGCAGCTATCTGATAGGGGCCGGTCGGGACCCACAGAGAAGCCGCTCCCGCGGACGCACAGCGGGTTTCTTGGTGAGGCGTTATGACACCAAGCGCAGCCGGACTCCATTCCTTGGGCACCAGGGCGGGAAGCCAGGGCGGGAAGAGCGCCCTCCTCAGAGGTGAGGGCCCCGCGGCCTTCTGGGAAATATAGTTTGCTGGGCAGGAGGGCGGCTCTTCTGCGCAGGCGTAGTCCTCCCCGCAACTGCGGGAGCGGCGTGCGGCGCGGAGACCACGGCTGTTCTCATGTGGTCCGGCGCGCCCTGAGCTGGATCTCTGCGCCCGGTTCGCGTGGGAGCTTTCGCCTTCTAGGTGCGCGCCGGGGAGGATCGGCGTGTTCCTGGCAGGTGTGCGTCAGCGGGCACCCGGGCCAGCATGGAAGGTGCTGCCTGGGGCGGTTTGCGCGGGCTGCTGCTGGTCTTGTCTGTGTGTCCGTGTCTTCGCGTGGTCCGTTGGTGTCACTGCACCGCCGACTGCATCGTTCTATATGCCGTGTGTTCGTGCGACTTTCTCCGCCTGTGCAGGATGCGATATGCCCAAGGGTGACCTTCTCTGGGTCAGGGTTTTCCTCCTTCGGGGGCGGGGGTCCCAGTCGTCCCTGGAGGCTAAATTGAGAGCCTGACGGGGGCCTTCTTCCTCGAGTCACAGCAGGGCTTGAGTGGACAGGCCAGAAGTGGGTGCAGGCTTAAGATAGCCTTGTTTTATTGCGCTTTGCAGATGCTAAGTTTTTTTACAAAATTAAGGTTTGTGGCAACCTTGCTTGAAACAGCCTGCCATTTATTTTCTCAAAAGTGTGTATTCACTTTGTGTCTGTGCCAGCATTTCTTAGCAGTTGAGTTTTTAAATTAAGATATGTGCATTTTTTAGACACGCTATTTATTATACATTTAATAGACTGTGGTATAGTTGTAACCATAACTTTTATTTCTACTGAGTAACAAAAAAAAAAAAATCTGTGACTTATTTTGTTGAGATAATTGGTTTTATTGTGGTGATCTGGAATCCAACCCAAAATACCCTGGAGGTCTGCCTGTAGTGGCTGTTCCCAGAGTATTGCTGTCTGCAAGAGATGGAGGGGGGAAATTCTGAGAAAGTGGAGCCCAAGGCCAGCAGTCATTTATCTGATGATGGGACTAGGGGCTGCTGGGTGGAGTTGGCCTCCCCACCATCTGCCTTCTTGACTGCTGAGGGAAGCAGTGCGGAGGCCCTGTCCCGTTCTATGCTGAGAGTCATGACGCACCCCGTGGGAAACCCAAGCCTCCTCCCTTGTTTCCTCTGGGTTCACAGATCTCTTCTCAGGCTCTCTGGAGGAAGCCTCCCCACCACCTCCCCAATTTAGAGGAAGCAGGGTATGGGGACATAAGCCCCTTGATTAAGTGAGTCTGTGGGCCTACCCTTAACTCAGGAGCTGTGTGAGGGACCACCCAGCTTGCCTCGCTCAGTGGGTGCCCCTCAGAGGTGAGATGTTGCAGGTAACCCACTGGGATGAGAAACCCCATTCTGCTTCTCCCTCTCCCTGACCATAGAGACTGCCATGGGCCTTGTGGTGGGGTTCACAGCTTTGGTGTGTGTTAGGGGTTCCCTCCGATAGGGCAGGCCAGGATGGTGTTGGTCACTCAGGTCAAGACACCAGTTGGTCTGGGTGGAGGCAGACAGGGCTTAGCACCCTTGTCTTTGTTTTTGCTCTGAGAAGTTGAACTTCCAGGTACTTTGGACCAGGTCTGTTGTGAGGGTGATCCCTTTACCTGTGTGGAACGAAACAGGTGCCAGGAAGAGCTTGGCTTGTGGGTCTCCTGGTCTCTGGGACCCCTGTGGGTGGGAAGGGTCTAGTGTTCAGACTCTTTGGGTTCTTCTCACATTAAAACATTTAACATTTAATACTTACCTGGCAGGGGAGATACCATGATCATGAAGCTGGTTTTCCCAGGGCGAGGCTTACCCATTGCGTTCCAGATGTCCTGACCCCTGCGATTTCCCCAAATATGGGAAACTCAACTGCATAATTTGTGGTAGTGGGGGACTGTGTTTGCACTTTCCCCTGTTAAAAAAAAATTAACATTTAAATGTTGCAGTTTTCCCTCAGTCTGTTTGGGGGTATCCAAATAATGCTTGTGGCCACCCCTTAGGCCACTGTTCACCAGGTTTCTGTGTGAGAGTGCAGGAACCCATTTCTGTGGAAGTTCAATGGTCCTATCTAAGGTCTATGCACATCTTAGGTCAGAATGGTCAACGTGGTGGCATGTGGATGGCTCCCCATTAACAATGACCTGTGAGCTTGGGTAGCTGTGGGTCTGACTTGGCTGGTGCATGCTCAGAAATGTATAGGATCCACAGCTGTGACCACTCAGGAAGAGCCTCACCTGACGTTTGAGCTGACTTTCCCCTTTGGATCCCAATGAGCTTGAGAGCAGTCAGCACCATTAGGGTGCACATATCACCACCCCTCTGCTCCCATTAGATTTTGCTTTGAGGTTTGTTAGATCCTAGACAACCTGGACTGAGACTGTAGAGACAGCTCACAGCACTGCTGATTTATCATATCATCACTTCTGCTGTAATCCCTGTCAGGCAAATCTACCCAAGGGCTGATTTCCAGAAGGCAAAGGTCACTGGGACTCTGTTAGAAGTTAGCTACCACAGTGCCCCTCCTCAGCACATCCCTGTCAATCATACTGCCTCTTCAAAATGAATGTCTCTGATTGTGGGAAATAGCATCTCATTGCTGTTCTCATGTACATTTTTTTGACAGAAGTTGAACATTTGTTTATTGAATGGTATCTCAACTATGTCTACTGTGTTGGGGAAGACCACCCCCAGGTTTGATGGTTCCCTAGGAAGACTCACAGGACTCAGCATGCAGTTGTAATCACAGCTGTAGTTTATTACAGTGAAAGGATATAAAGCAGAATTACAAAGGGAAAACATGCAGGGTTTTTGCTGGGGGGTTGTCACATAGCCAGCCACTCTGCTGAGCATGTACAAAAATTCCAGATTCCCAGAAGAAAGCAGGTGTTCAGTATAAACCATATTAAATGTATAGTTTAGGCCCAGTGAACCATTCGTTACTTCTGAGAACCCTCCTCAAATCCAAATTTCCAGAGACCAGACAAGGGCCAACCCTATAAGCAGCATTTTCTAAGGATAGCAATCTAATGTTGGCTATGATAGTTGTTTTTTTTAATGTGCTTCTACTATTTCTGCTTTCACAGGATGAAATGGAATGTGAATATGTTTGATGTGAATACGTTTCTTTTTGTATTAGGATATCTTTTTTCTTTCCTTCTTTTTTTTTTTTTTTTTTTTGTTTTGAGACAGAGTCTCAAGCTCCCATCCTTGGTAGAGTGCTGTGGTGTCATAGCTCACAGCAACCTCAAACTCGTGGGCTTAAGCAGTTCTCTTGCCTCAGTCTCCCAAGTAGTGGGGACTACAGGCACCTGCCACAATGCCTGGCTATTTTTTTTTGTTTGTTTTTTTGGTTTGTGGTTGTAGTTGTCATTGTTATTTGGCAGGCCTGGGCTGGGTTTGAACCCACCATCTCCAGTGTATGTGGCTGGCACCCTAGCTGCCAAGCCAAGGCACTGAGCCTGTACTAGAACATCTTTTTGTTTCTTTTAGAGTTTCTTCTCATATATGGTACAGTATATGAGTCTGGATCCTAATTTCCATTTTTGCACTAAGTAGTAATTACTGTGTTTCTTGTCTATAAATTCAACACAGCTTCCTTCTTACAGGCCCCGCCTGGATCTCTGTAGCTGAAAATTGTGGCCCACAGAACTCCTTGCCAGTGGATCTGCCTATCAATCTCAGCTTTCCAAATTATAGGAGTGCCTTAAGGGCAGAAATTGTCAGAGTACAAAAAAGTATTATGCATAAAAATATTCCTTTTTCAACCTAACCTCTTGCCACCCTTGCAGCTGTGGTGGGTTTGGTTTAAACGCATGTGTGTACATTAATATTGATTGAAAGGAATGGGGTAAGGACCTCTTAAAAATTCTTCCTTCTGTAAAAGGAATGAGAAAAGTGGTAAGAAAAAAAGGTGTAAGGAAAAAATGTTGTTTCAATCAACCATTTCAGCCCAGGCAGCAATCCAGGGAGTGTTTTTCCCCCCCAAGAAAAAATGACAGATTCTTAGTAAGAACAATGAACTTTGTGGTGTCTTGGCTTGTCCTAGTCATTTCCTCCATTCTCTAGTTTGGCAGTACCTTTGAAAAATAACAGCCCACATTAATGGTGAAAACCAGGAGTCTCAACAGTCACTGGAAGAAGATAACTGGGGCTAGAGCTTCTCAAACCCTCATTCCTGGAGGATCATTGCTTCACCAATCTGGTAGTTCCTGTAAGACCCACACTTGCAAGGCTTTCTGTATTGCCTTGATTTGGAGTTCATTCAGTCAAACAATCCTTTTTCCTAGGGGTGATTGTCAAAAACAATTATAGGCAGTTAACTTTCCAGCTTCCTAATGCAGGTCATAACACATGAGATAGTACATTAACAAAGGGGGTGAAGGATCTCTGCAAAGAAAGTTATGAAACCCTAAGAAAAGAAATAGCAGAAGACATTAACAAATAGAACATACCATGCACTTGGCTGGAAAGAATCAACATTGTTAAAATGTCCTAAAGCCATCTACAAATGTAATGCGATCCCCATTAAAATATCAACATCATGGCTTGGCGCCTGTGGCTCAATTGGCTAAGGCGACAGCCACGTACACCCAAGGTGGTGGGTTAGAATCCCCAGCCCGGGCCCGCCAAACAACAATGATGGCTGCAACCAAAAATTGGCCAGGGGTTGTGGTGGGCACCTGTGGTCCCAGTTACTTGGGAGGCGGAGGCAGGAGACTCACTTGAGCCCAGGAGTTGGAGGTTGCTATGAGCTGTGATGCCATGGCATTCTACCCAGGGGGATAGCTTGAGGCTCTGTCTCAAAAA
>CAUYQV010020970.1:0-24501 GCA_963574575.1 Galagoides demidoff | reverse complement strand
CTTTGTTGTAATGCGGTTTTTGGTCGTCTGGGAATATACCTAATAAAGGAATTGCAGGGTCAAATGGCAGGTCTATTTTTAGTTCTCTAAGTGTTCTCCAGATGTCTTTCCAAAAGGAACGTATTAGTTTACATTCCCACCAGCAGTGTAGGAGTGTTCCCTTTTCTTCACATCCACGCCAGCATCTCTGGTTTTGGGATTTAGTGATATGAGCTAATCTCACTGCAGTTAGATGATATCCCAAAGTAGTTTTGATTTGCATTTCTCTGATAATTAAGGATGGTGAGCATTTTTTCATATATCTGTAGGCTGTGCGCCAATCTTCTTTAGAGAAATTAATCTTCAAATCCCTTGCCCACCCTGCAAAGGAATCACTCATTTTCTTCCTTCTAATATGTTTAAGTTCTCTATGGATTCTGGTTATTAAACCTTTGTCAGAGACATAACCTGCAAAAACTTCTCCCTAAAACCCAATTGTTTTTATGCTAGCTTTTTTATCCACAAAACCTGCTCATTTTTTTTTACTAATTGTAAAAATATAATATGTGTCTCTAGTTTCCCTTTGTTTTTTTAATGCAGCCATTCATAAGTGAAAACATGGCCATTTTGTTATTTACTCTCCAATCTTTTACATGCTATCGATTTATTTTGTGATATTTGCACATCAACTGTGACCCCCGATATCGCATTGAACAACAGCAGTGGTAAGGAGAGTCCTTGTCCGGATCTTGCTCTTTCTGACACTATGGGGAACTTTTCACAAACATTCAGTATTATGTTTGCTGTTAGTTTCTTTGCTATTGTGCTGTCTGTGTGAGGCAGTTCTCTTTCCAAGTTTGTGTATTTTTGGTCATGAATATATGATAAGTCTTACACAATGGCTCTCTGCATCTGTTAAAATGATCATGTGTGTTCTCTCCTTCACAAGCTACTGTGAGGACTCACATTCTGTCACTGGGCCCTGCGACACTGGCCAGCTGTCTCACCACCGCCCCTCTTCACCAGGCACACGGGGACCCTGCAGCAACCTGCCGCTCTCGCTGTAGGGCGGCACGCGAGACTGAGTTCAGGCCAACCGATGTTTTGCAGCTGGGGGGCAGACCCTCGGGCAACTCATCCCTACATGTTAAAGCTTAAACCTCTGTTGGAGTCGCAGGGAGAGAGCCCAGCCCATGGCGATCCTTAAGCGCGCGGCCATTGTCTAATACTCCCCTCACCTGTCACGTACCCTCTCAGTAAATAGCTACTGTGGCTACCCAGCACTTACGAGTAGCCCACCCCTTGCACGCTTGTACTTCTATCCGTGTCACGCCTGTGTCCTTTGTGCAGCGACAGCGACAGGGCGTAAGGGGTCATGACAGTGAGTCTGGCCTGTAACTGTCTCCCACGCGCCATCCTCGCTCCTGGCCCTTGCACAGCTTGATGTGCGTGAGCTCAGGGCCTTGGAAGCCGCTTCTGCAGACGGCAGAGCCAGGAGACCACAGGCGCCTGGCTCTCAGTCCCTTCTAGAGTAAATGGCCCATTTTGGACTTTTCACGAGCAAAAAGTAAACTTCTATCATGCGAGTCAGTATAAAGTTAGAAATTATTATAACAGTTAGTTGACCCTATCCAATAAATAGGAAAAAATAGGCTTAGTCTTAACATACTATCTTTTTTAACACTGTGAAGTTTAGTTTGTCAGGATTTTACTTAGAATTTCCTGGAACTAATGGCACACATCAGACTAGCCCGTAATTTTCTTTTTTTCATATTGTTATAGTCGGTTCAATCTCAAGATCATGCTAGCCTCATAAACCAAGTCAGGGAGTGTTTCCTCTTTCCTGGGCTCTAGACTAGTTTGCATATGTTTCTAATTATTCTCCCTTTTAATATTTGGTAGAAAATTTTCAGCCTGCTTTATCTGTGTGGGAAGATTTTTAAAAAATAGTTTTTAGTGGTTTATAGACTCAAGTTTTTTATTTCTCTTAAATAAGTTTGGCAAATTATATTTTTTTCCAGAGATTTGTTCTTTTAGTCTAAGTTTGCAAATTTTTGACACAAAGTTCTTCATGTTTTTAATCTCTATAAGATCTGTGGCTTGACTCCTTACCAAGCGCCTTCTCTCTTTTTTATTAATCAGTCTTGCTGGGGATTCCTCAGTGATTTTTCTTTGTAGATTCTCTCTTCATTTCTGTTCTAATATTCATTATTTTCTTTTTCTAATTTTAATTTTGATGTTTAGTTCATTAATTTTCTACCATTTTACTTTATAATAAATAACTTTTCTTTTCTTTTTTGGAGGCAGAATCTCACCTTGCTGTTCAGCTTGGAGCACAGTGGTTCAATCACAGTTCACTGCAGACTCAAATTCCAGAGCACAGGCCACCCTCCTATCTCCTACCTCAGCCTCCCAAAGACTACAGGCATGTGTTCCTTGCCCCTGGGTATGTTTTGTTTTTAATTTGGCAGAGACAGGTCTTACTATGTTACTCGGGCTGGTTTCAAACTCCTGGGCTCAACCAATCCTCCACCTTGGCCTCCCAAAGTACTGTGGTTACAGGCTTGAGCCACCGCACCTGAGCTTAAAGGATAAATGTAATACTATAAATTGTTCCCCAAATCACTTTATCTACATCTTATTAGTTCTAAAAAAATAATGCTTTCCTTATGGCTTCATTCTAAATGTTTTTGAAGTTACAGCTTTCTTTTTCGGCCTATACATTAGTTAATTTCTAAATGTGTGGGTTTTTCCCTAGTAATCTGTTACAACTTCTTACTTGTTTGGTGGTCAAAGAACTAAGTCTATGATATATCAACCTCTCAATATTTCTTGTTGTCAGTAGCAGAGTTGGGAAGGTTTTCTTGTCCACAATTCACAATAGAGTATAAAAGTCCTGTCATAGAAATGTTGAAAGTGAAAGACCAGTTAGTGTAACCTTCAAAAAAACTGAGATTCAGAGAGATTGAGCAGCTGGTTTAAGCTATTCTTAGTAGTTTGTAAAAGGACCAGGTTATTGAAAATGGTTCCTTAATTTCCTACACACGTCCCTTCTACTAGGCTTGCTACCTCCAGAGCAATCTAAAATATTACCGCAAAGCTGAAGTACCTGGACATGTCTGTTCAATATTTTCAAAGAAAAAATTGATTATATTGATAACATTATTTTTCAGTTCACAAAGTGATATATGTATTTTAATGAGCATGTGAAGTTTACATATATGATATGTATATACATAAAAGTTTATGTTGAGCTCATACATATGATCTGCATATCTATTACATGCGCTCACAGGGACATAGCCATTAATATATGAAACTTTTAATCAGACTCTTAGACGCTCACATAAAGTCAGTAACTCCTGAGAATGGTCAGATGACTTGTGCTGAGAAAGTTCTGTATGATTCTGGGATGTTTCTCCTGATCCCTTCCCCAGTGTCTTTTCTCCTCTAACTATATCCTATAACCTATGTCACAGAGTGTATCTCCAGCAGCCCCTGAGGCCATTTCTTCCAGCTGTGAACAGTTTCATTCACTCAGCAGATATGCACTAGGATACCATCGTGAGAGAGCACATATTGCATCTAAGGCATTCTGCCATAAATATTTATTCTTTTAACCCCCATAGCAGCTCCTCTATGGGGTGTGTACTATGAGCTCAATTTTAAAATGAGGACTCTGAGATTCAGTTTGTTAATAAGTAGAAGTGTTCCAGACGTTCTCATTCCATGGAGGGATGCATTCTACCTTCTCAGTTGGACAAAATCAAAACTAATACAAAGTAGCTAAATGCCATGAAGTTAGCAAAACAGTGAGAAAAGAGTGAAAAGATAGGATGGGGCCTTATGTACCCATAGGATGGGACCTATGTACGACAAGGTCTTGAACACAGGGCTGAAAAGTTTGACTTTCACTGCATAGAGAAATAGTCATAGATAGAATTTATTGCATGTCTACACTGTGCTAATCTCTTTAAAAACATGATCTCATTTTTATGCTTATATCTGCCCTATGAAATTTTTAATATTATTTCTATTTTACAGGTGAGGAAACTAACACTCATACATGTTAAAGGACCCGTCAGCAAGTCAATGATCAACTCAGGATTTGAACTGAGGTCTATCTGATTTCAAAGGCCATGCTTTAACAGGAGTTAAAATTTATATAAGTTAAACATAAATCTGAAGTGTCAAAGTGTATGAGTTCTGATAAATGTATACGAGGTTGGACCATGAAGTTTGCAAACTCAGCCTGGGGAAAGTGCTCCCTGCTTCATTGCTGAATGTTACTGTGGTCACATTCAAAGTCCTCCCCTGGACTGTGGGGCTATTCAGCAGTGAGATATGGACCCCTTTTCCCTGGATGAGCTCATGCACGTCCTTGTCCCACCCTGTAGACTCATAATCAACTCTCCAAACACAACAGAGCATTTTCCATCCCCTTATGCTCCTTCCAATCTTTACCTCCTGCAGGCTGTGATTTTTATTACCATAACTAGGTTCCATCAGTTCTGGAACTTCATATAAATAGAATCAGACAATATACACACTTTTGTGTTGGCCTTTTAAAATTCAGCATGGCTTTGAGGTCCATCTGTGTTTTGTATGCGTGATTTTTTTTTGCATTGCTGTAGTATTTCATTGTGAGAATACACCACAGTTTATTGATCCCTTCCCCCATTGATGAACATTTAAGTTGTTTCTAGTTAGGGGCTAATTATACTGTTGGCATGAACAATCTTGTATAAGTTTTTCTGTGAACATATGCTTTTATTTCTTTTGAGTAAATAACTCTAAGATGGAATTACTGGTCAGAGCGTGGAGCACATTTGTAAGAAACTGCCACTTTTTAAAGCAGTTGAACCCTTTTACACTCCCCGACAGCAACATGAGAGTTCTAATTGCCTCACATCCTTGCTAACATTTGGTGTTGTCAGTCTTTCTAATTTTAGTCATTTTAGTGGGTGTGAAGTGGCATCTCATGCTTTTAATTTCTGTCACCCTCGTGATCCATGACGGCGTGCACCTTTTCATCTGCTCGTTACTCATTCACATACAACTTTTTGTTGTTGTTAAGTGTCTAAGACTTTTGTCCATTTTTGCTGCGTTATTTTTCTTTTTCTAATTGCATTGTAGCTGTTGTTTATATTTTCTGGCTTCCAAATCTTTGTCATCTATATGTAAAGAAAATGATATTAACCAGTCTGTAGCTTATGTCTTAATTTTCATAATGATATCTTTAGGTGAACAGAAGGTTTAATCTTAATGAAGTCCAATTTTTATTTTTGAGAGTATATATTTTTGGACCATTTTTTTCTCTTTTTTTTGTCTTTTTTTTTCAAGACAGAGTCTCACTCTGTTGTCCTGGATAGAGTGTCATGGTGTCACAGCTCACAGCAACCTCAAACTCTTGGGCTCAAGCGATCCTCTTGCCTCAGCCTCCTGAGCAGCTGTGACTACAGGTGCCCACCACAATGCCCAACTATTTTTAGTAGTGATGGGTTCAAGCTTTGCTCAGGCTGGTCTCCAAACTCCTGAGCTCAGGAGATCCACCCACGTTGGCCTTCCAGAGTGCTGGGGTTACCAGCATGAACCACCAGGCTGGCCTGGGAATATACGGTTTGATCTTGCATAATCTTTAGCTACCCTGCAATCCAGGGATACCTTCCTCGATTTCTTGTGGACATTTGGTAGTGCTAGCTCTTAGGCTTCAGTTTGTGACTTACTAAGAATCAACTTTCATGTGTGATGTAAAGTAGAGGTAGAGGCTTTTTGTCTATCATTATTTTCCATAAGTTTATCCAGTTGTTCTAGCATTATTTGTTAAAAAGACTTCCCTTTTCCCATTGAATTAGTTGCAATTTTGTTGGAAGTCAACTGACCATATGTTTGGGTCTATTTTAGCATTCTTAATTCTATCTTATTCATGTATTCATCTTGCTACACAGTTTCCAAACTAGCTTAGTTGTACAGCTCTATAGTTTGTCTTGGATTCTGGCAATTTGAATCCCAAAATTTGTCACTTGTTTTCAAAATTATCTTGGCTGTTCAGGTCCATCACCTGTATATATAAATTTTGTAATCTACTTTAAATTTTTATTGGAATTGCATTGAGTCTGTAGATCATTTTTGAGAGAACTGACATCTTAATATTAAATCTTCTAGTTTGCAACATGATATATCCTTGTACATATTTAGGCTCCCATCACTTTTTATCAGCAATGATTTATGAGTTTTAGGTCTTAAGTGTATTTTTCACATTTTAAGGTTATGACACTCTGAATTTTTTACCAGTTTAATGTAATTTAATTTTTTTATGAAATCATAGCTGTGTACATTAATGCATTTATGGGGTACAGTGGGCTGGTTTGATATACAATATGAAAAGCTTACATCAAAATTGTTAACATAACCATCACCTCACTTACTTATTTGTTGTGGTAAGACATTTATACTCTACTCTTAATAGTTTTGAAATGCACATTAGGTGAAGTCCCACCAAATACTCTTGCTCTTCCTGGCCTCCCCCGTCCCCTCATGTCTCCCTCCTCTTTCCTCCTTCTTTCTGGACTATAGTTTTGTTTTATTGTTCATATGAATGTGTAGGTGATTATATATTGGTTTCATAATAGTATTGAGCACATTGGGTACTTTTTCTTCCATTCTTGAGATACTTTACTAAGAAGAATATGTTCCAGCTCCATCCAGGTAAAAGATGGAAAGTCTCCATGTTTTTTATGGCTACAGTATGCCATGGTATACACATACCACAATTTGCCAATTCATTCATGGGTTGATGGGCACTTGGGCTTCTTCCATGACTTGCCAATTATGAATTGGGCTGCAATAAACATTCTGGTACAAATGTCTCTGTTGTAAAATGATTTTTGATCATCTGGGTATATACCTAGTAGAGGAATTGTTGGATTGAATGGAAGGTCTACTTTTAGTTCCTTGAGTATTCCCCAAACTTTTCCAAAAAGGCCATGTTAGTTTGCATTCCTATCAGCAGTGTAGAATTGTTCCCTTTTCTCTGCATCCATGCCAACATCTGAGTTTTGTGATTTCATGAGGTGGGATAATCTTACTAGAGTTAGATGATATTTGAAAGTGGTTTTGATTTGCATTTCCCTGATGATTAAGGATGATGAGCATTATTTCATGTGTTTGTAAGCCATGTGCCAATCATCTTCAGAGAAGTTTCTGTTCAAGTCTCTTGTCCACAAAGAAATGGGATTATTTGTTCTTTTCTTATTGATTAGTTTAAGTTCTATATGGATTCTAGTTATTAGACCTTTGTCAGAAACATAACCTGCAAATATCTTCTCTCATTCTGAAGGCTGTCTGTTTCCTTTACTTACTGTGCTCTTGGCTGTGCAGAAGTTTTAGTTTGATCAGATCCTAGTAATATATTTTTAGTGCTGCTTCAATGGCCAGGGGGTTCCTCCTCATAAAAAATTCTCCCAGGCCAATTTCTTCAAGCATTTTCCCTACACTCTATTCTAGTACTTTTATAGTTTCATGTCTTAAGTTTAAATCTTTTATCAAATGAGAATCAATTTTTGTTAATGGTGAAAGGTGAGGGTCCAGTTTCAATCTTTTACAGGCTGCCAGCCAGTTCACTCAGCACTATTTGTTAAATAGGGAATCTTTCCCCCAATGAATGATTTTTTTTTTTTTTTTAGAGACAGAGTCTCACTTTGTCACCCTCAGTAGAGTGCTGTGGCGTCACAGCTCACAGTAACCTCCAACTCTTAGGCTTAGGCGATTCTCTTGCCTCAGCTTCCCAAATAGTTGGGACTACAGGTGCCTGCCACAAGTCCCAGTTATTTTTCTGTTGTTGCAGTTTGGCCGGGGCTGGTTTGAACCTGCCACCCTCGGTATATGGGGTCGGCACCCTACTCACTGAGCCACAGACACTGCCCCTCTAATGAGTGCTTTTGATAGGCTTATTAAAGATAAAATGACAATAAGTGGCTGGGTTCATCTCTTAGTTCTCTATTGTGTTTCATATATCTACCTGTTTTTGTGCCAGTACCATGCTGTTTGATCACTATAGATTTATAGTATAGCCTTAAGTCTGGAAATATGATACCTCATTGAGTAATGTATTGGCTATTTGAGGCTTTTTCTGATTCCATATAAAACAAAGCACTATTTTTTCAAGCTCTTTAAAGTATAACAGGTGCTTTAATAGGGATTATATTAAATCTGTAGATTGCTTTGGATACTATGGTTATTTTTACAGTTTTAATTCCTCCCAACCATGAGCATGGTATGTTTCTCCATTTGTTAACATCTTCTGCTACTTTGTTTCTCAGAGTTTCATAATTATCTTCATAAAGATATTTCACATCCTTTGTTAGGTAAATTCCCAGATAATTCATCATCTTTGGCACTACTGTAAAAGGCATAGAGACCTTGACACTATTTTCAGCTTGACTATTGTTGGTATATATGAAAGCTACTAATTTGTAAGTAGTAATTTTATATCCTGAGACACTGCTGTATTCCTTGATCACTTGTAAGTATTTTGTAGTTGAGTCCCTGGGGTTTTCCAAATTTAAGGTTATTTTATCCATGAAGAGTGAGAGATTGATCTCCTTTGACCCCATTTGGGTTCCCTTGATCACCTTGTCTGATTACAATGGCCAAGTCTTTCATTACTATGTTGAATAGCAGCAGAGACAATGGGAATCCTTGTGTAGTTCCAGATCTGAATGGAAATAATTTCAGTTTTACTCCATTCAATATGATATTGGCTATGGGTTTGCTGTAGATGGCCTCAATCAGTTTAAGAAATTATCTATCTAAGCCTATTTTCTTAAGTGTTCTGATCATGAAAGGATGCTAGATATGCCTACATCAGTTAAGAGAATCATATGGTCTTTGTTTTTTATTTTATTGATATTATGTATTATATTTATAGATTTACTTCTGTTGAACCAAACTTGTAATGCTGGGATAAAACCAACTTGATCATGTGTGTATAATTCTTTTGATGTGTTGTTGAATTCTGTTTGGTAGGATCCTATTGAATGTTTTTACATTGATATTCAACAATGATATTGGTCTATGCTTTTCTTTCTTTTTTTAGGTGTCCTTCCCTGGTTTGGGGATCAGGGTGATATTTGCTTCATAGCATGTGTTTGAAAGTATTCCTTCTTTTTCTATGTTTTGGAAAAGGTTATGTAATATAGGTACTAGTTCCTCTTCAAAGGTTTGCTAGAATTCTGATATGAAGTCATCTCGTCCCAGACTTTTCTTTCTTGGGAGATTTCATATAGTTGATGCCCTTTCAGTGCTTGTCTAGGTCTATTCAAAATTTCTAATTCTTTCTGGTTGAGTGTAGGAAGGTGGTGTGCTTCTAGGTATTGGTCCATTTCCTTCAGATTTTATATTTCTGAAAATAGAGGTTTTTGTAGTAATCATTGAGGACTTTTTTAATTTCTATGGTATCTGTTGCTATTTTTCCTTTATTATTTATTATTGACAATATTAGAGATTTTACTTTTCTGTTTCTAGTTAGGTTAGTCAAAGGTTGATCAAAATGTTTTGCTGATCTTCTAAATGATTCTTTTGTTTTCAATTTCATTTAATTCTGCTCTAATTTTGGTTATTTCTTTTCTTCTACTGGGTTTGGAATGTTATTCCTTTTCCAATTGCTTGAGATGATTCATTAAGTTGTTGATTTCCTTTCTTTCTGTTTTCTTGATAATGGCTTCCAACACTATAAATTTCCCTCCTAGGATTGCCTTTGCAGTATCCCACAAATTTTGATAATTTGTGTCTTAATAATCATTTTGTTCTAAAGATTTGGTGATTTCCTTCTTAATCTCCTCTTTGACATAGCTATCAACACAGCTATCACAGCTATTTAGCATAAGGTTATTTAGTTTCTGTGGCTTAGTTGGAGTATTAATCCTCCTTGAGTTCAACTTTCATTCTGTGATGGTCAGAGAAGATACAAGGAATAATTTCTATTCTTTAGAATTGCTGTTGAGTTCAACTTTTATTCCATGATATTCCAAGAAGATACAAGGAATAATTTCTATTCTTTTAAATTTGCTGAGGTTAGACTTGTATCCTAAGATATGATAAATTTTGAGGATGATCCTTAGGCTGATGAGAAGAATCTATATTCAATTTTGTTTGGATGAAATGTTCTGTAGAGATCTGTTAAGTCCCTTCATTTTAGGGTCAAGTTAAGTCCATTATTTCTTTGTTTAGTTTCTTATTGGAGAGTCTATCCAGAAATGCTAAAGGGGTGTTAAAATCTCCAACTATTATAGTGCAGGAAGATATTAAATTGTTCATATCTGTTAGGGTTTGCTTTATAAATTTAGGAGCATTCTGGTAGGATGCATAAATGTTAAATATCGAAATCTCTTCATATTAAGTGTTTCACATGACAAATATGTAGCGTCCATCCTTTTCTTTCCTCTTTTTTGGTTTAAAACCTATCATATCTGCAAATGAAATTGCAACCCCTGCTTTTTCTGATTTCTGTTTGCCTGTATTATAGATGTCCATCCCTTCACCCTTAGTCCCTTTTTATCCTTTGAGGTAAGATGAGACTCTTGTACGCATCAGATATCTGGCCTGAGTTTTTGTATCCTGTCAGCCAACCTGTGCCTCTTTAGAAAACAATTTAAGCCATTCACATTAATTGAGATAATTGATAGGCATGGTAATGTTTTAGGTGTTTTTCAAAGGTCCAGTGGATATTTTTAATCTTTTCACCATTGTAGGAGTGAGGTTTGTTCAATAATTTCTGAGTGAGTTTATTTTGGTGGTAGACCATTGTGCTGGTCATTATGGAAAATGGGCCTGAGAATATCCTGGAGAGCTGGTTTTATGGCGAATTTCCTCAACATGTCTATGTCAGTGAAGTATTTGATTTCTCCATCACAAAAGTAACTCGGTTTAACTGGATACAGGATCCTGGACTGAAAATTGTTTTGTTTTAGGAGATTGAAGGTTGATGACCATTCTCTTCTGGCTTGAAAGGTTTCGGCTGAGAGAACTGCAGTCATTCTAATATTTCTCCCTTTGTAGGTAATGCTTTTCTTACATATAGAATTTTCTCCTTCATATTAACTTTGACAAAGTTAATTACAATATGTCTAGGAGATGCTTTATTTGGATTGAGTTTTGATGGAGTTTTGAAACTCCTATCTGAATTTCTGTGTCTCTTGCCATGCTTAGGAGATTCTCCTCCATAATATCATGGAGTAGAGCATCTGTGCCTTTAGCACCATCCTCTTCTCCTTCAGGAATTCCTATAAGACAAATGTTTGATCTTTTGGCATGATCCCATAACTCTCTCAGGGAATGATCAGTTTTTGCTCTCCATTTCTTTGCCTCTTTGAGCATTTGGAAGTGTTCAAAAGCTTTTTTTCAACTTCAGAGAGCATTTCTTCTGCCTGCTCAACTCTATTACTAAGTGATTCTACTGTATTATGAAGGGGTCAAATAATTTCCTTGGTTACTTGAGCTCTATCTCTTTTCTCATTATGTCCATATCCTTGGTGATTTTATCTTTGAATTCATTGATTTCTTGAGATAACTTTTGAACTACTTTTTATATTTCTATTTCCATATTTTTCTTTATTCTATTAATCTTATTTGCCATCCATAGTCTGATTTCTGTTTCTGACATTGCTGCCATTTGTCTATGAATGGCATCTTTTGTTTTATCTCCTTTATCATTCCTTGGGGGAGTTGATCTACTCTGATTGTTCACGTTGCCAGAGTTCTTCCACTGGTTCTGTTCCATGAGTATTTACTGCAATTTAGCAATTAAAAGTGGTAGGGTAAGATTGGATTGGAGGTCCCAGAAAGTAGTTAATCCACTCTTAACCAAAGAGCTGGAGCTTGTGATTGTGACTTTTCCCCTATATCCTTACATAGGTCCCTTTCAGAGCTGTAGTTAGAGACTCTGAAGACCTCTCTAGTGGGAGATGGCAAGCTGGCTTTGTCCTGAAGTCAGCCACCTCTATCCAATACTAAGGAGTCACAGTATTAGGCTGAACTCTCAGCTAGGGAGAGATACAAAAAACTGTGGTGCCCTTCCCCTAATCAGTGAAAGCTGGTGAAGAAATCTAATGTATTTTTTTAAATTTCTACATCCAGCCTGTTGAATATTTATAGTCACCTTCGGTATTCAGTTCAATGTGACAGATATTTTCTTGTTTCACGGTCAGCCAGTAAGCAGCATGTGTTCATTATGATGCTGATAGCTATACTCTTTCAATACACAGCTGAAATCTTCATTTTGTGCTTGATGTAGTACTTTTCTATTTTTCATTAACTTCTGTTCATGACTTCCAGTATAGAATTTCACCAGTGTATCCTTTTTCTTCAGGTCATATGTGGTGGTCATTACAACATGAGGCTCTTCTGTAAGATGTTTCACACTTGTGCCACTGTCCACTTTTCTCCAACAGCTTTACTTTCTATGCTATAGGTAAACATAACTGTTTCTACTTTTCATTGTTACACATAGGGGTATATAAAGCCTTTTGGCATTTCAACACTATATTTTTACCACAGAACAGAGAATAAGCAAGCAAACAAACAAACAAAAAGCACAAGTAATGCACATAAGTCTTGGCCCCACCTAGGCATTGTGGGGATCCAGTTGTTGGTGATTACAGCCTGCACACATGCCATTTTATTACCCTTTGTGTGTGTGTGTGTGCGTGCATGTGGTGGGAGGGTATAGGGATCTGCAGAAAGATATATCACAGAGCTGAAGAGAGCTTGGGTCTTTCTTTTTCCTTGGGGATGCTGTATAACCTATTTGCTACATACCTGTGTTTTAACTATGATTTATTATATGATGTTAGGCATGAAATTTTACACTTAGAGCATAATACTGGTGTTTAAAAAATTTCAGACTGTGGAGCAGTTTGGATTTTGGATTTTCAGATTGGGAATGCTCAACTCGAATGTATTTTTTGACATTCAAATGAATTCTGAGGATATTCATTATATACAAGTTTCTTATGAGTTGTTCTTTTTTTCCCTTCCCAATTTTCAAGTAATGGCTCAGGAATCCAGCTAGCATCTTCACAATCCTAGATCATTTTCCATTTTGCCCTCTACATGTCTATTTTCAGAAATTATTGGGTTGACCTTGGGAGAACTTTCAAACTTTTCTTCAGTTCTCTTTTGTATGAACATGCCAAGACTTTAAACTTATTATTTTACTAAAGTAGGAGGTTGATAGAAAGCTTTTAATTTTTTTAGAAAATAATAAGAGAAAAAGAAAAAATCTTTGTATCAAACATCCATGTTTTTAGTTTTTTTGTTTTCCTTTCTTTTTGGTAAATCACCTCCTCATTTTGATAAAATTTTCATTCCCTTCTTTAACTTGATTTAAAATATCAAAATAAATTATATAACATGAATAAAAACAAACTACACAATTACTGAAAATATATATATACTTCAAACTCTGAGTGCTTACCAAGGTCTAAAAGGCCTCTTTCCTACCATTTGAAACATATTTATTTTGAAAGAGTATTTGCAAGATATTTTTACTAGTTTTAAGCTGCAAAAGAATATAGAATATAGATGAAATTTACTGAAACCTTGGGATAATAAGGACTGTATATGGCTTGATCAAATATAGATTTTGATCTTGACTCATTTGCACATCACTTTATGAAGCCCCAGTGGTGTTTACATCTCCAAAACTTGTCAAAGTTTCCATTTCTACTATGAACTTATGAACAAAGAGTCTGATTTAAGGGAAGTGTACAAAGTTGTGCTTTTGTACTCTAGGATGGGGCTTAAGGAGTGATCTGATCTCAACCTGTCACTTCATGTTGACTAAACTAATGCCCAGAGAAGATGAGTAGCTTGAAAAAGTCACACAGTTAATTAAGACCTACGCTTCAACAAAGACCCTTTCTTGTAATTCTCTGAGCATGGTTCTGTTCTGGTATCCCACGTGGCTTTCATCTTCTTCCTCCACTCCTAGATCTAGATCCCCCACAGGACTCAAATATTCTCATCTTGTGCCTATTATAATGCCCTACAGATTTTGTCAGCCCCTTATAAATAATTTTCATCTTTCAAATCATAGCATTCCTACCATTTCCTCCATATCCTATTCCTGTGGATCCTATCCAGGCTAAAGAAGCTAAAAAGCCAATATTGAACTGACTGTTTATGGCTGTTTATGGCTCAATATACTTCTTGTTTGAAGTAGCTTCCATGCCTTATCTCATATGGACAGTTAATCATAATATCCTTGAGTTAAATTTACTGACTTCTCACCATGTGCCAAATACTATGCTAATAATTCTATAAAATTTTTGTCATGAATATTGTGAAAATTATATCATTATCTCATTTGAGTAATGAGTTATAAAGGGACAAGCCTAGGGAGTGAGGTATTTAGAGACAGGTGGAGTTCCCCCTTCCCCTTCTTAGTGCTGTCTCTCATGCAGCAGCCTGATGCCCTGGTTGGGGCCGACAGGTGAAAGGAGACTGCCTTGTCCTCTGGCATCTTCAGCTCCTGGCCCTGTGAGTCTTCTGTGTGTGCTGCTGAGTTCCCAGACAGGAGGAACCACAACTGAGTGGGATTAGACAGAGTTGCTTTGCAGGCCTACAGCTGCCAATATGTCCAGATATTCCAGTGCTCTGAAATTCACTGTTTGCCAACAACCTGGGTAGTAATACTCAGGCTACAGGGAATCACATGAGGCTTAAATAGAGAAGTATTTAGAAAACTTTTCCTGGATGTAGAATGTCTGTCTCATGGTTTTGTACACATCAGCATATTGTCTTAATACCCAATCTCCTTGTCAAAGCAAAAGCAAAATAAAACAGAACTATAAAATAACTACCAAAAAAAAAATCTAAATCCCAAGGACTTTCCATAATTTCATTATTGTAGCTACAGATTAATTCATGGTTTATTTATAGGCACAGTGACACCGACATGGGAATACCATCATCTACACAGCACTTCATGGTTTAAAAAGCAGCACACCATAGCAACTTTGAGAAGAATTCGAAGTTGGGAGAATGAGACTATAAGAAATTGAGTGAATTACTAAAAGCAGATGTCTGGGGCAAGTCTAGGCCTCCTGGTCTGAAATCCAAGGCTGCCTTCTTAACCTACCTAACTCATACTGCCATTACTTTGGGAAAATTAAACTATGAATATACAGAGGTTTCTTATGGCCCACTAAGAATGGGTGATTTTATATTATAGATGACTTAATTAGTGACCTGTAGGAATGTCTTTAAAATCTCCAGAATGTCTGCAATGACCTGTTCTGAACCATGACTAATAGGACTTATGAAAAATGCTTAGAGCAAGGCATAGTGGTTCATGCCTCTAATCCTAGCACTCTGGGAGGCCGAGGCAGGCAGATTGCCTGAGCTCATGGGTTCAAGACCAGTCTGAGCAAGAGTGAGACCCCCCTCTCTAAAAATAGCTGGGCATTGTGATGGATGCCTGTAGTCCCAGCTACTTGGGAAGATGAGGCAAGGGAATTGCTTGGGCTCAAGAGTTTGAGGTTGCTGTGAGCTATGATGTCATAGCACTCTACTGGGGATGACAAAGTGAGACTCTGTCTCAAAAATAAATAAGTAAATAATAAAATAGATAAATAGAAATAAAAATGCTCAGTCTCCTGTGATACTACATGTATAATAACTTCTGTTGTCCATTTTTAAAATTATCAGATTCATCTACATTATGTTGGAAAAGTATAATTTGTAGACTTTGTAAAACTACTTCACCTTATATATGTGTGTGTGGTTCAGTGGAGTAAGTCCATAAGGGATTCATTAAGTCATTTGAGAGACACTCAGTGGACCTGATCATCTGATCCAGTAAAACAAATCATCCGCCAGAGCTCAAAGGTGTCAATCATCACGTCACCTGTGTCAACACTAGAAAACAGAACTCAGTGGGAGAGACCAAGGGAATAAGGGGTGCTTTAAACAGGGGCATTGAAGTTTTGGGTGTTATTACTCAGCAAAATTTTATCTAGATCAGCTCTTAAAAAGTGGAATAAATGACATTGTGACACACACAGGAAGGTGGAAGGAAAAGTTTCTGGATAAGTCCCAGGACCTTCGTGTCAATCTGTCTAGACTGGATCACAGATCTTAGAATCTTAATCTTTATCTTAATATAATATTTGAGACATTATCAAGCTCTTTGCTTCATTTGTTGAAATCTTTAGGGATCAGAAAATTGTATTTTAGTACAGTGTTAATTTAACTTTTATACTGTCTGTATACTTTTATTTTCTTTTTCTTTAAAAAAACTTGGCTAGCACCCAAGAGAGAAAATGAGAAAGGGCTAGACCTCCCTCCTCTCAAGTTTGTTCAATATTTTCTTAGGGTACAGATATAATAAAATATTGTCTTAGGGACCCTTCCTTGCTCAAAACAGGATGACTTTCATTTAAATAAAGGACATGCGCTTAATTCTCTTTCCCTAGAATCATAGCGAGAGCTGAGTGGAGAACCTCTAGCTGGGAATAGTCAGCTACATGGCACAGATACCCCAAGCCTCCTCCTTGCTCACAGTGGCCGTCACCACTAGGTCACCTTTTCCCAGTGAGCCTATAGGTAGGTAATGTAATTTCTGTTTCATAGATAAAGAAACAGACCCTTAAATAACTTTTCTAAGTATCTGTGACTCTGAAGCCGTTATTCTCCAAAGAATCACCACTACATGAACAGAGTTGGCAACTAATATCACATGAAATTTACTCACCATCTGCAATCTTGTTCAACTCCATTACTTTTCATAAACAGAAATAAGAGCTCAGAAGTGTGAATAATGTAGGTGAAAGTGCTTTGCAAATTTGTAAAGAATGCTGAAGATGTTAATTTTTTTTAGCAAGGAAACAAGCCTTGTCAGTTTATAGCAATTCTCAAACTTCAGCATGTGTCAGAGTCACCTGGAGGGTTTCTTAAAACACAAACTGTTGGGCCTACCACACAGCTTCTGCTGGAGTAGGTCCAGGGCTGGCTGCATCACTTACACAGCTAACAAGTCCTGGGGATGCGGATGTTGCTGATCCATGAGCCACACCTGGAGAGCCGTGGGTTCAGGACATACCTGAACTCAAATGTGATTACCATGATGTATATACATATTTCTAACTTCTGAACTATTTCTAAGGCTCAAGAGCTATTTGTAAAATGACAGTTTTCTCCTATGATCTCTGCTAAATTAACTTTATGGCAGGAAAAGGGAACCACATGGTTTTTATGGATATTTTATGGAGAACTGCTGCTGTCAGGTCTCCTTTCTTATATATTCAGTGAAATGTTCATGTTGATAAATGAAAATACATAATGGACAAGAGCCAGTATGTAGTTTAACTGGAAGAAAATTCACACCTTGGTGTATGAGAAAAGAATTAGTCAGAGGCTGGGATAAGGGGGGACTAGATCCCAAGAATCTGTTGATAGAAAACAGTAATGATTTGTAAAGGAGTATCTGAAGTTAGGGAAGGAAGCAGAGAGATTTGAGCCCCAAGGAATGAGACAATAACTCAAGTGTGGAGGAACTGACCTGAACTGAATCTATTCATTGTGCATGAAAAAACAGTCAAATGGACTTTGGCTCAAATATTTGTGGTCCATTAAGTGAAATGTGAATCAGACTTTTCTAAGGAGGCCTCAGAGAGCAGAACTTGCACCAGCGGGCCAAGCTTCAGGAAAGCAGACTATAGCACAGTACCTGCAAAGGCTTTCCTTCCATCATTTCACCTGGAAGTGATCTGGGTTGCCTCAGGAGCAGATAATTTCCCAATGCTGAAATTAATTAAATTCCAGTAAGGGAGAGGATGGGAGGGGCTGGGTAAATTCCCACCCAACAGGTACATCGCACTGGTATATTGTTTATTTCCTGGATGAAGGGCATTACTGCAATCTGGACTTAAGCCTTACAAAACTATGTAACCTAGTCATATGTATCCCTATATTACTCTGAAATAAAATGAAAAATGAAAAAAATGGAAAGAATAATACAATAAAAAAAATTGTCCAAGCATAGTGGAAAAGGAATTTCAGCAACAAAGGTGGAAGTTAGACTTGGAGATTGCATTAGTCTGTGATTTTTCTGAAATCAGGAGAACTGAAGAACATTCTAGTTTAAGGTAAAAATTACACTGAGGTAGTGGGCAAGATGAGAATGATGTCATTGGTGTCTAGCAAGAGGCGAGGGCTTGTGTGTCCTTGCAGGCCCAGCTCAGATACTCTTCTACTCTTTCTCATTGAGGGGCCTCCCTGGCGTCTCCCCTCTGACCCAGGCTTGTCTCTGTCTGTAGACTGAGTGCACTCACAGCTGCCTCAGGGTGTTCTGGTGAGCAGCAATGGGTCCATCATATGGAAATTGCCCCTGACACACAGGAGTAGTTTAATAAATGTTAGTTTTCTTCACCTTTCTCCCTTTAAGGGAGGTAGAGAAAATGAAATCCAGGAAAAGGCTGAATTTAGGAAATCAAAAACTATTGAATCTCTAAGAACTGTCCCAGAGAAGTAGCTTCATAAAGGAAGCCGTGTTGAACTTGTATTTCATCTGTATTGTTCGACACTGTATTTCCTTTCCTGGGCCTGAAAGCATTCACTTTCTCGAACAGCCTTGAACTGTCACCGTGGTCTGAATATAAATGGCTAAGAATTAGTTGGTACTGAGTCTTACAGAAAAGAGAGAGTTAGGGGCACAAGATTATTCCTCCAAAATGACATCCCTTCTTTGAGGCGTAGGCAGCAACAGCAAACAGGGATGGCAGCCCAGACCTCCTGTTTTGGTCAAAACACAAACATCAGGCAAAAGTTGAGTGAGACGAAGTTAGGATATTCAGGCTGTAAGCTTATATATGCCAGACGATTCCAGGTTTCAAAATACATGTGTTTTAGTCACATTTTACCAAAGAACCCAGGAAAACTTGTAAATGTAATAAGCACATTCTGAAATTGCTCTTGTAGAAGGATTATGGTCCCTATCACATGTTATCAGCCTAGGAAAAGAGGACACAATGAAAAATTTCTTTTCAAAAAGGGCATTGTTATACGGTAGCGAATCATTCACATGGAAAGTCAGTGCCTGAAGTTTCACTGGCTACTGTTAGTCACAGTGGGGAGTAGGGATGCAACCTAAGACGGCCTGATGAAGCTGCCCGGGAAGGGCTCTCTTCCTTCAGGGGAGTCAGATCTCTTTCTGCCACTGCGCTCAACAGATGGAACTTAGAGCCATGTTGTGAGGAGCAGGGGCTACGGGCCCAGAGGCTCCTGGGCAGGGAGCCTTGTCCTGAATGATGCACACACCTGGAGGATGCCTGAGTGGACTTTGGTAAGTGAGATGATACATTTTTTAATTGTTTCAGTCGGTTTTAATTGTTCCTTAGATTTAAAACCAAATGTACTCCAACTGTAAAAGTGAGATGAGTGTCTCAGTATAACCTTCTGTAAAGCAATTTAAATTTTATTGTATATATTTGAAGTATAGGACATGATGTTATGACATAGTAAAATGGTTACTATAGCAAATTAGCATAGTCATCATTTCACACGATTCATTTTGTTTTTGTGTGTGCATATGTGTATGTGAAAAGTAGCTAAATCTCCTTATTTAGAAAAAAAATCCTAAATAAAATACTACTTTATTAACTAGACTTCTCATTGCTTTACTACCTGTAGTCCTCACACTGTGTATTAGATCTCTAGAACTGTTCATCCTACAGGCCGGCTACTTTGTATGCTTTGAATTACACCTTTCCATTTCTCCCCCCAATGCTGTTTTTAAAACATGCTGTACTTGTATTATTTTGATTTTTTAAAAAATAAAACTTTAAATCCCCTTTTCCCCCCAAACTGTTGAGGACACTAATGTAGATGTTAGTCTCTGTTTTGTGTTTCACACAAACTGAGAAGGGCTTGGATTATTAGAATTTCAAAGGCTAACTCAATCTATTGATTTAATTTGTTTTGTTTAAAAAAACAGCTAATTCTGTAAAAATACAGTCATGCTGTATCTTTTCACTATTACGTAAGGCAAACAATTATCGAGATGTCTTCATTATCTCACTTTCTGACCAGTTGTGTGGCATCATGTTGAAAGGGTCCTATAACATTAGAATTTAGTGACTTGCAATATTGAACCAAAATGTGATTAATGCATTGTGTGGGCAGAACTCAGTGAAGCAATTATCGAATGCTCTATAAATAGCAAGACTCTTTGCAGAAAGAAGGTCCTATTCCCGGCAAATGTGACACAGCTAATGTCCATCGGCTGACTAATGCTGTTCATTAGCATTCAACACACTGCTGGACTGTCCTTCTAGGGGCACGTCTGGTCTTCATTTATAGTTCTTTGTAGTATAGTAGAAAAAGTGCCTTTTAAGGCCAAAGTTGGGCTGAAATCCCACCGTGGACACTTAGTAACTTTGGTGAAGTTCCTTGATGCCTCTAAACTCCAATTTCTTTCCATACCATAGGGCTGGAAAACCAAACCTGTTCCCTAGATGTGTACACAAAAACTGACACTGTGCCCTCGCATAGTAATACAAGCTGTTTCCCTCTTTCCTTTCCCGTCATTATTTATCCTCATTAGAAATTCTGAGAAACTCAGATGTTTTCTACCTGACAAATGTTCAAAATTGAAGAGTGAAAAATCAGTGTGGCCTGAGTGAAAGGAGGTTGATGGGGCGGCCACCTGGCAGACTGCGGCCGGCAGAAGCTGCTTTCCTGGGGTCTGAGGAGCCTCCGCGGAGGGGAGCCCAGCTCTGTGCCAGACACAGCTGCCACCTCTGAGTGCTGGGGACTGGACAACAGCTGTGAGGAGCTGAGACGCCTCTGGATGTGGCTTGTCACTGCGGCAGATAGATTCGGTTTGGTTTTGTCTGTTAACATCCGAATCCCCCGGCTCACACCTATAATCCCAGCACTCTGGGAGGCCGAGGCGGGTGGATTGCCTGAGCTCACGAGTTCTAGACCAGCCTGAGCAAGGGCGAGACCTCGTCTCTAAAAACAGCCAGACGCTGTGGTGAGTGCCTGCAGTCCCAGCTACATGGGAGGCTGAGGCAAGAGGATTGGGTCACTTGAGCCCACAGAGTTTGAGGTTGCTGTGAGCTGTGATGTCACGGCATTCTACCCAGGGTGACTGAGTGAGACTCTGTCTTAAAAAAGAAAGAAAAAAAGCGGACACTGTTTTTCACTAAATTCTGCCCTCATTTGGAGGAGGGCATGCTGCTCAGGGTCCCCTTAAACCTAAACACAGTGTGGCACAAAAGAACTAAAGCATTATTTCTCCTCCAGGTCCCCCTTCCCATGTCCCTCACCCCCCCCCCCCAAATATCTCTGGCTTCATGAGAGACCAGGGGATTGGGGTGGCAGGCCACAGTGAAGCTCTGGGGGGTCCAACAGATGTGGAGGATCACCAGTGGCACCAGTAGGGTCCTACCCTCCTGGAAGGCAGCAAAAGAGACTTGGTCAGTGTACAGAGCAGAGGGGTAGCACATCTGGGGCCAGGAATGACGGCCCATGAGTTCAGCTACAAATGCGAGATCCAGGCCTCCATGCGCACCCCAGGCTGTGGGCTTTAAGTTCTGTCACTTTGGGGGGAATAAGGATATTCATAGAATAATATTCAGAAATCATTCCAACTCATAATTTCTAAAAACAAATAATTTATGGGGCATATATATTATATAGTAGTCCAATATACCCTTGAAGTCCATTTATTTTATGACTGAATATACTTTTTAGCATCTGAAAATTATGGAAAGCAATGGGTTTTCTTTGTTTGTTTGTTTCTCTTAATTTTTTTTATCAAATCATAACTGGGTACATCAATACATTTATGGGGTACAATGTGGTGATATTATATACAATCTGGAATGCTTATCTCAAACTGGTTAACACAGCCTTTACCTCACTTACTTAATTATTGTGTTAAGACATTTATACTGTACTCTTAACAGATTTGACATGTACCCTTGCAATATGCACCATAGGTAAGGTCACACCAATAACTCTCCCTCCACCCAGCCTCCTCCCTCCCCTCCCCTCCCCCTCCTCTTCCCTCCTTCATTCTGGGCTATATTTGTGTTTTATCTTTCCTGAGAAAGTGTGGGTGATTATATATTGGTTTCATAATAGTACTGAGTACATTGGATACTTTTTCCCCCATTCTTGAGGTACTTTACTAAGAAGAATATGTTCTAGCTCCATCCATGTAAACATAAAAGAGGTAAAGTCTCCATCTTTTTTAAGGCTGCATAATATTCCATGATATACATATGCCACAGTTTATTAATCCATTTATGGGTTGATGGGCACTTGGGCTTCTTCCATGACTTGGCAATTATGAATTGGGCTGCAATAATCATTCTGGTACAAATATCTTTGTTATAATGTGATTTTTGGTCTTCTGGATATATATCTAGTAGAGGAATTGCAGGATCAAATGGCAGGTCTATTTTTAGATCCCTAAGTGATCTCCAAACATCTTTCCAAAGGAACATATTAGCTTGCGTTCCCACCAGCAGTGTAGAAGTTTTCCCTTTTCTCCACATCTGTGCCAGCGGTTTTGGGATTTTATTATGTGGGCTACTCTTACTGGAATTAGATGATGTAGAGGATGCCAAGAGACAGACGACCTCTAAGCAAGATGATTTACAGCTGAGGGATGGACTATAGGGCGACTTGTCCACAGGACCTCCTTACGGAGAAAGAGCCCGTGCCCTCAGCACATGGTCATTGTTCATTACTCCCCTCACCTGTTTCATTCCATTTCAATAAAAGGCTGGTGCGGAGGTTGCTCGGGGCTACCCGGAAAGTAAGGACTAGTCCACCTTCCACAAGCTTGTACTTCTAATCTGCCTCTCACCTGGTTCCCTCCTGCGCTAACCGAGACCAGGGCCATATGAGCCCAACGGGTCACAACAAGACGATATCTCAAAGTGCTTCTGATTTGCATTTCTCTGATAATTAAAGATTATGAGCACTTTTTCATTTGTCTGTAGGCCACGCACCTGTCTTCTTTAGAGAAGTTTTTGTTTAAGTTTCTTGCCCACAATGAAATGGGCATTTGTTCTTTTCTTATTAATTAGTTTGAATTCTCTGTAGATTCTAGTTATCAAACCTTTGTCAGAAACATAACCTGCAAATATCTTCTCCCCAAAAGCAATGTATTAAATATCCACATCCCCTAACTCAGGGGTCCTCAAACTTTTTAAACAGGGGGCCAGTGCACTGTCCCTCAGACCGTTGGAGGGCCGGACTGTGGGCCCCAGGATGAGTCAGCTGCTAAGCAGGACAGGCAGCGGCTGCAAAAACACCTGGTGGGCCAGATAAATGTCCTAGGTGGGCCACATGTGGCCCACGGGCCATAGTTTGAGGATGCCTACCTTAACTAAAAGGAAAAAAATGAGTGAGTTGGTGGTTTGGGGTGGCCCTGTCAGCTCAGACTAGCTCAGCAATGTGGACAAGGACTCAAGTCACGTTCCTGGTCATCACCACCATGCTTAGCGCTAGAGTGGGAATCTCAACCTGTAATTATTGAGCTCTTGCTCCATGCCAAGCTGTGAGCTAAGCATTTGGCACAGAACATGCCATTTATACATCCCCTTTGTACAATTTCCCCATGTTACAGGTGCAGCTGTAAGGGTTTAAGTGTCTTAAGTTATTTAAGTTGAGCAGCGGGGTTGAGATTTAAACTCAGGTCTCTCCAGCTCCAAACCTATGCTCCAAACCATCACCCAGTGTTTCTTATCTGTTTCAAGATCATTCTAGTTGAAACGGATACCTGGACCCGTGTCTAGGTCCTTGAATGCACAGCATTAGTACCATCTGGAAACTTGTTAGAAATGAAGTCTTCCAGGCCCTGCCCCACACCTGCTGAATCAGAATGCTCATTTTAGAAAGTTTTCAAGGCAATTTGCGTGCACATTGAGGTCTGGAAACCACTGCCTCACCTTGTGCTCATCATCTCTGCTTGGGTATTTTGCAAACATGACCACTCAGCAAAAGGTTCCTCCATTACCTGAAATCTCGCAGCTTTGAGGACGGTTTGGCTAGTGAGAAATTTATTCATTTCTCTCTCCAGCTGCTTTATATCATATCCAAACAAGAGACTAAAAAGTGAATAATTCAGGCAGGCTAATTATCTGACACCATGGTTGCTCAGAACTGACAGTCAGCATTTTTAGGAAAAGGCCAGAAAGGCCGCTCCTTCCCTGTGCTGCCTCTTATCATCGTAAAGTGTGCCCAGGACTAAGTCAGATCCCATCAACTGGTTGCAGCCTATTTGTCTAAGGTAACAATTCCAGGCTAGATCATATTCTTGAGACTCTGTCTCTCCAAGGGTTTCAGAAATGTTAAACTTCCAATTACTTTTTCATAAAACCCAGAACAAAAAGCCATGTATTGCTGAGTGTCTGAAGAGCTTGTGGCAACTGTGGTAGAAAAAATAATTTTTTTTTTCAGTTTTAGGCCAGGGTTGGGTTTGAACCCGCCACCTCTGGCATATGG
>CAUYQV010020967.1:0-17357 GCA_963574575.1 Galagoides demidoff | reverse complement strand
TAACTCAGGCATAGGACCTCATGGTATTTAATCTAATGAGTTAAAAATTTATACATACAACAAACTTGTGTGCAAATATGCAGAATAGATGAGGAAATCACAAGAAAGCAATAAACAAATGATCTAAATAGAAGATAGTTGCTGAAAACGATTTTGTGAGAGTTGAGAGGTCACGTAAGAAAACTGGTCAGTCTCATGGTTGATTAGTAAAAACCAGTAGGAAATTACACAGTGATCCCATTTCATGCACACCAGATAGGAAAAATTCATGCAGTAGATTACCTCAGTGTTGCCAGACATGTGGAATAAATAAACACAACATCGCGTTTGTTTTTTTCTTAAATGCTAATGGTTTTAATGGTTTTTTAATTCAGAATTTAATTCTGATATGATGCATTAATTTAAAATGCAAACCTAAACTGCTCTGAGATGCCATCTAATTCCAGTAAGAGTAGTCCACATCACAAAATCCCCAAACTGCAGATGTTGGCATGGATGTGGAGAAAAGGGAACACTTCTGCACTGCTGGTGGGAATGCAAGCTAGAACGTTCCTTTTGGAAGGAAGTTTGGAGAACACTCAGGGATCTAAATATAGCCCTGCCATTTGATCCTGCAATTCCTCTTCTAGGTGTATATCCAAAGGACCCAAAATCATTTGGCAATAAAGATATCTGCACCAGATTGTTCACTGCAGCCCAATTCATCACGTGTGTTTTGATACCAAGTGTCTTCATGTTAAACGTCTCTGAGAAGACTTGTGCTTTTACTTTTGATTTCCTGTTTAACCCAAGGATTATTAAATAGAGCAGTTTAGGGTGGCACCTGTGGCTCAAAGGAGTAGGGTGCCAGCCCCATATGCCAGAGGTGGCAGGTTCAAACCCAGCCCCGGCCAAAAACTGCAAAAAAAAAAAAAAAAAAAGCAGTGTATAAGTATGTGAACGATTTTACCTCTAGTTTTTTTTTTTTAATTTTTAAATTTTTTTTCTAGCTTTTTTTAGTATTGAATTTCATTGCTTTTTGGACAGATGCTACATAGTATCATCTGTACACTGTATAATCATTTCCTTTTGAAAATTTTTGACATGTAGTCTGTGGCTTACTATTTGTCATGTGTTTTTTGAGACAAAGATTCGTATATATCTGTGATAGCAAATGTTTTAATTATTTTTAACACTAGCATAGTGCTCTAAATATGTGTATGTCCCATTACTTATTTATGCCTTCTCCTAATGATGTATATTTAGTTCGTTCACAATTTTGGTTTTCTTTATTTTGCCACCATTAAAAAAAGTTACTGTAAACATTCCTGTATCTCTTCGGTAGGAGGATTCCTAGAGGGAAGATGTGTGCACACTTGGAATAATTCTATATAATTATTATTCTAATAATTCTATTTTATATATAATATATGCTCCTAAATAATAAAATGATATATTCATAATTTATTTATGTCACTACTATTTAGGCTTTTTTTTTTTGGCAGTTTTTGGCCAGTGCTGGGTTTGAACCCACCACCTCTGGAATATGGGGCCAGCGCCCTACTCCTTTGAGCTACAGGCGCCACCCTACTATTTAGGCCTTTTCTTTGTTAGTCAAATACCATCTGAATTGACCACGTGTCAAATACTCTATCATCAAAGTGCTTTTTTTGTCCTCTATCCCCCCATTTCAGTTAGTTTATTCTAGGATTCTAGATGCAGGCAGCGGTTAATGGCTCGTAGATTTTCAAAAACATGCATTCTCCTTCAAGAGTTACATTTGAGATTCTAAAAATATAGAGACAGTAGTGAACTTACTGTTTTACTCATCTCTGGTATTCCACCAGTTCTTTTATTATAAATTCTCCATTCCTAATCCTTATTGTGATTCCCCTCTTGGTTGGCTATGTTATTTCTTTAACTTTTTTCAAGAAGGCTATGTGCACTTGGGTATATCTTTATGTGGCCTTTGCTATAAATGACATCTCTGTGGATATTTAGTTCTTTTTTTTATCACCTTAAGGCATTTCGTTTCTATCTGCTTGTCTCTCAATTGTTTTTTTTTCCTTTGAGGAAGTGGTTCTTTAAATTTTTTTTTTTTTTAAATTTCAGGTCGAATTTACAAGCACTCTGAGCAACCTTTGATTACCTATGAAAAACATGATGTGACAGGCCAGGCACAGAGCATCGGAGGATCCCATTCTCTGCTTCTTTTGAAAGCTCATGGTAAGTCGTCCTCGTGGTGTTATTACTACCTTGTGATAAACTTACCTGAGGACTCAGTGTTGGCTGCCTTAGGAATGGTGGTACGTATAATTTTAGCAGATTTTCATATGACTTTTATGTTTAAACGTTTACATTTGTCTGGGTGAGGTGGCTCATGCCTCTGATCACTGGCACTCTGGGAGGCTGAGGCAGATGGATCGCTTGAACTCAGGAGTTCGAGACCAGCCTAAGTAAGAGTGAGACTCCATCTCTACTAAAAACAGAAAACCTGAGTCAAGAGGATTGCTTGAGCCAAGAGTTTGAGGTTGCTGTGAGCTATGATGCCACAGGACTCTACCCCAGGGCAACAGAGTGAGACTCTGTCTTCAAAAAAGAAAAAAAAAAACAATTAACATTTGCAGATAGCATCATCTATCTTAATGTTTCTTAATTTTTATTAAAACTGGAGAGTAGAGCTAATTCAGTGGTTTTAACCCTGACTGCACATTAAAATCACTAATAGAAATTTTAAGACATCTATAATTTTAAAAAATTATCCTAGTTGTTGCTAACTGCAGCCAGTATCAGTTGAGTATCACTGGGTTAATTAATTTGACTTTCATGAGATTTAATTTTGGTATTTACTAAAATAAATGCTAATAGGAGTGATCTGCAGTTCTGATTGTTTTATTTTATTTTTTAAAATTTCAGATTAATATGAGGGTACAAACGATTAGGTTACATTGTTTGCATTTGTTAGGTAAAGTTCAAGTTGTAGCTGGGCTCTTCACCCAGGGGGTGTGCTGTGTACCCTTACTCTGTGCAGGTTAGGTGAGAGCTCACCAATCCTCCTCCCTCTTTCCCTCTTTCCTCTCCCCTCCGTTCCACTTGAATTTAAATGTGTTTTTCTCCCATGTGGGCATATAATTATTCATCTGTTGGTTTCATATTAGTATAGCATACATTGGATACTTGCTTTTCTATTTTTACTGTACTTTACTAGAAAAATGTTCTTTAATTCCATCCAGAAAATATAAAAGATGTAAAGTCTCCATCTTTTTTATGGCTGAATAGTATTATATGTATACATATACCACAGTAGGTTAATCCATTCATGAGTTGATGGGCGCTTGGGTTGCTTCCAAGTCTTGGCAATTATGAATTGGGCTGTGGTGAACCTTTTAACGTAAATGTCCTTGTGGTAAAATGATTTTTTTTTTCTTTTGGGTGGATACCTAGGATTGTGGGATCAAGTGAAAGGTTTACTTTTAGCTCTTTGAGAATTCTCCATACTTCTTTGCATGGAGGCTATGTAAGCTGGCAATCCCACCAGAAGCAGAAATGTGTCCCTCTTCTCCACATCTATGCCAGCACCTGTGGTGTTGGGACTTTGTGATGTGGGCCATTCTCACTGGGGTTAGGTGATAATCTCAGAGTGGTTTTGATTTGCATTCTCTGATGATTAAGGACAATAAACATTTATTCATGTTTGCTGGCCATTCATTTATCTTCTTCTGAGAAGGTTCTGTTCATGTCTCTGGCCCATGTATAAATGGGGTTGTTTGCTCTTTTGTTGATTAGTTTGAGTTCTCTTTAGATTCAGGTTATCAGCTCTTTGTCAGCAATGCAAATATTTTCTCTCATTCTGAAAGTCGAGACTATAATGGTAATTTGGTTTCAGGATATAGATTTGTTGTTGAACTGAACAAGTATTTGAAGGCATAGAAAGTACCTGGTGCTAGACTTATAGCTGATATAGCTAAATGAAGAATGAGACCAAATTAGAACGGCAATAGCCTAAAATCAAGACTCTCCTGTGCTCTGGTTCTACAGAGGAAAGTTGATTCCATTTGAAAAGTAGCCTGGCTTATAGTTAAAAAGATGGGATTTAAAAGTAGGAGAATAGTGTAGTGTATACCACACTATTACAAATTATTAGGGTTTTGGGGAACTTTCCTTATTTGGTATATTCTCTTTATATTGTCCTGAGTTATCCCTTATACTGTATTTTTTGTAAATCTCACCACAGTTAAGCTTAAAAATAACTTTCTTCTTGTTAATTTGCTTCCAATCACGTTGTAGCCCCAGATGGGTAGTGTTTTGATTCAGAAATAATGCACCTGTTTGCTTTTCATTGTTTTCTGGAGTGAGATGATTCTGAAATGATTACGGACAAGCTGTATTAATATCACAGTTAAGAGTACAGTGGCTCAAGTCTGACGGTGTTTGCACCCCGACTTTGTACCCTTGGACAAGGTACTTCACTTCTCCATGCCTCAGTTTCCTCAGCAGCACCACTGGAATAATGATCGCAACTACATCATAGGATGCTGCAGCCATGAATTAGATACGTACATGTGAAGCCCTTAGGGCGGCTCGGAATGGGAGTTAGGGAAGTGTCAAATGGTGGACGTGGTAGTGGTGGTAAAGCTACGATGGGCAGGGCCTGTTGACGTTGTGCTAATGTCAGCTGAATGTATTTTACTGGCTGTTGCTATTTCCTGAGTATTAGGCTTGGTCATTTAAGAAACAGCTTGATTAGTTTGTGGAATCAACCACTGTGTTTTTCTCACCTGCAGGTGCCTTAATGTTCGTGGCATGGATTACCACTGTGAACGTAGGCGTACTGCTTGCCCGGTTCTTCAAACCTGTTTGGTCGAAAACGTTCTTCCTGGGTGAAGCGGTTTGGTTTCAGGTAGGTGGGGGGAAAAGGCTTAATGCAATTTTTTTTTCTCTCAATAATATAAACTCAAGAGGTTATATTATTTGGACATTGCAACACGAAAGAGTGTGTACGTGTGTGCGTGCGTTTTGTAAGTACAGTTGTAGGTTTGGAATCCTCTTTTTTCCATTTAATTTCCTAACCGATTGAGAACAGGTGTAAGATGCTTACAGAGATCAGAACACAAACGGCTTTAGGAGGGGTCAGGCTGAGTTGGAGAATGTCAGGGCTGTGTGTGTCCCTTTGCCATGAAGACTCTGGGACTCAAGTGATCCTTGTTTACAACTCTGTGTGTGAGGGGTGGTGTGGGAGGAGTACGTCCCCCCTGCACTGAGGAAGGAGGGATTAAGAAAGGCAGGGTGCAGAAGGAAGAGATAGACCTGGTGGGTGGGCCAGCGAATGTTGGATAATCAGCTCGTCTGTCTTCTCTGTGGGTGGAAAGAGAAACTGAAAATGTTCTTTTTCCTTTTAAAAAAAATTTAAAAAGATTTTTAATTTTTTAAGTTTAAGCTCCTTCCTACCTCAAGGGCAAGTGTTCTTTTTCACACTGCCCCTTCCCATGGGATGGGGAGGCAACTTCCCAGTAGGGACATAAGCAAGAATCAGTACATACTCTTCAAAAACAGAGCAAAACAAAGCTTCTCTCGCTGAGTCATGGAGTATCGACATTTGCACACATAGTGGCAGATCAGCGAGTTATCATCGAGTTAGAATGTAGCTGCCTGCTTGAAGAAGGGCCATTGCAACAGTTTAGATTTTATAAGTGAATATCCTCCATATCAATTGGCAGCTTTTGAGGCTTACCTCACCTCACCTGATTGCTCACTATTGGCTGGCGGGGCCAACCTGTTTTATCTGTTCCCTGTGGTCTGCACGCCTTGCTCTGTCTGTCTTTGCCTCTGATTTTGCACGTGAGAACGTTCCTTCCTGGACTCACACACATACACACATCCGCTGATGTGGATCCTAAGGGAAGATGCTTTGTTGTCTTCCCTTTATCAATTCAAATCCTCAACTGCCTTTAAAACAACAATATATGTGTGTGTGAGGGGGGTGGTCACACACATACATCATAGTGTTATATATATATTTTTTAGATTTTTTTTATCCTTGGGGATTCATTGAGGGTACAAGAAACCAGGTCACACTGATTGCATTTTTAGGTAAAGTCCCTCTTACAGTCATGTCTTGCCCCCCAAAGGTGTGGCACACACCAAGACCCCACCGCCCTCCCTCCTTCTGTCTCTCTGCTCTTCCTTTCCAGAGTCTCACTTCGTCACCCTTGGTAGAGGGCCATGGTGTCACAGCTCACAGCAACCTCAAGCTCTTGGGAGTTTTATATTTTTATATGTGTGCACGCATGTATGTGTAGGATCATATGTAGGGACCTTATGTCCTCCTTTGCTCAGGATAGTTTCAGTTTATACCAGTTGTCCCGGCATCCTCCGTGAACAGTGCCTATTTTCACACTTAACGTCTTCTTAACTTGTACCATGAATTACACATTTCGTATATTTTTCTTTTATCTACTCGATTATATCTGAAGCTCCTCGGGAGACAGCCCTTTGTTTCCTCGCTGTCTTATCGCACTGTACTTGGTGGTAGAGTGTAATAAATCACAAGGGGCTCTGTGTGTGAAACATCCCTTCTTGCCGCTCTGTGCAGGCGAAGTCTGGGCAGAAACTTTTGAATGGTGAGGATCTGTTGGCGCTTAGGATTTTTTTTAAACTGTAGTGTTACACTAAGATTTTTTTTTTCCTTATCACTGACCATAAGCTATGAGTAGATGCCAATTGACATAGATGGGGTGGCTTGTACCTGCAGTCCCAGCTACTCAGGAGGCTCAGGAGTTTGAGGGAGGCTGGCTGGGGCAATATAGTCAAAACTTATTGCCCTAACAGACAATGAATGCATGCTTCAGTGAATCCTGCCTCAGTCCTCCCCGCTGTAACACCGACTCCTCCTACTCAGTGGACTGACTCCACACTGCATCGTTCCCCATGTAGGTGCATCGGATCCTCATGCTCACTACGTCTGCTCTCACCTGTGTCGCTTTTGTGATGCCTTTTATCTACAGAGGAGGCTGGAGTCGGGTGAGTAGCTATCCTCAACAGGGCGTTTTTATGGGAATCCGTTTTGATGGCCAAGTAGATCATTGTTTTATTCTCAAATGACGGGTGACGTTTTTCTGTGTGTATCCCTCTTTCTTCCATTTTTGGATCGTCTGATGACTCTTTCACAGGATCGGTGGTCAGGGCTAGGGTGAGGATGTTATGCAGGTTCCTTACTAATGAAATGTATTTTTATGTCAGGTGCAGTGGTGACTGCACGCCTGTAATCCCAGCACTCTGGGAGGCTGAGACAGGTGGCTTGCCTGAGCTCATGAGTTCATGAGCAGTCTGAGGAAGAGAGAGACCCCATCTCTACTAAAAATAGAAAAACTGGCTGGGCATTGTGCAGGGCCCCTGTGGTCTCAACTACTCAGGAAGCTTCAGCCCAAGAGTTTGATGTTGCTGTGAGCTGTGACACCATGGCACTCAATCCAGGGTGACAGAATGAGACTCTGTCTCCAAAAAAATAAAAATAAAAAAAATATATAAACCTCAAATGTTGTGCATAAACTATAGCTTTAGTGAATTTTTCTCCCTATAGAGTGGGAAGATTCAGTGTGATGTCTCAGGAGCAATGTAAACAGTTTTCTCTAATTAGTACTAGATTGCCACTTAGCGAACGTAAGTTGCATTTCTGCTATGTGACCAGCTGTGCTAAGTGCTTTACCTATGTTGTCAAATTTAAATCTCTAGTAGGTAGGTATTGGTAATAATTCCAAGTCGTAAGTGAAGACCCTGAAGCTTATTCCCAAATGTTTATCTCTCTATAATATATATATGCACATATATTTAAAACTCTTATGTATATACATACATGTGTATATATATATATTTTTTTTTTTCTTTTTTTTTGTAGCGATGGGGTCTCACTCTTGCTCAGGTTCTTGAACTTCTGAGCTCAAGCAATCCACTTGTCTTGGCCTCCCAGTGTTAGGATTACAGGCGTGAACCACTGCACCTGGCCCCTAAATGTTTATCTCTAGCTCAGACCTCTCCCCTGGCTTGTAACTCACACATCTAGCTCAAGTTGCACTCAGGACCCTAACTTGCATGTCTGAGACATCAAACTTAATGCATCCAAAATGGAATTCCTATTCTTTCTCCCTAGTCCTGCTCCACCTTCTGGGACTCTGCTGGTAGCTACTGGAATCCATCCTTAGATGAAAACATGGAGTTATCCCTAACTGTGCTGTCTTGCAGAGCCCACACCAGATCCCGTGGGAAATCTGATTGGCTCTACCTTCAAGGTGCATCCACAGTCCACCACTTCTCCTTGCCAGCAGCAGGCTCCAACCACCATCCTCTTTGGCCTGGATGTTGCAGTGGTTGCCTAACTGGTCTTTCCCCTTCAACCCTTGCTCATGGACGTTCTATTTTCAACAAAGAAGGCAGAGTGATCAAAATGTGAATCAGATCATTGTCATTCCTGTGCTCCAAACTGATTTCTTTAATATATCTCAGTTTTACTCAGAGTAAAAGCCAAGGTTCTCCCAGTGACCTCCATAGTTTGGCTCCCAGTCATTCTCTGAGCTACCCTTCCCTGTAGTCCATCTCCTCCCACGCTGGCCCTGTGCTGCTGTGGACGCCCCAGGCCAGCTCCTGCTCTGTCCTCACCCCTCCCCGTAGTCTGTCTCCTCCCACCAGCTCCTGCTCTGTTGTCACAGGGGCCTCTTTCTTCTGCCCGGCACATGCTTCCTTCACCCTTATGTTCTTCAAGTCTTTGCTCAAATCATACCATTTCAGGGGACCCCACCCTGTTTTTTCTTTTTTATAGCTTTCTTTACCTTATGCCATTTCAAATAGTTTACTTGTTATGATTTTTCTTAATCTATCTTTCCACACTAGTGTAATCAGCTCTGTGAGAACTGGGATATCTGTTGGTATGTTCCCCGGTATATCCTCAGGACCTGAAACAGATTCTAGTGGACTACAGAGTAGGGACTCAGTAAATATTTAGTGAATAATTGAACACACTTGTTGAGAGTAAGCGACACCCCTAAGTTTAGAGCCTGTGCTTCCCAGACGCTCTTCCAGTTTTAAAGCCAGTTAGAATTTGATATCAAGATTGGATATTTCAGAGTTTGGGCTGGTGCCACAAGGAATAAGATCAGTGAATCTTGGGTCACAGATATCTCCAGGAAACCTCCTTCCTGCTTTTTATTTTTTAAAAAATAATCTTAAGGGCAATCCACTTCCTGCTTTTTAGCTAGTTTATGGATTAGCTAACCTATTTTTAAAGGAAATTATGAAGATTTTATTACATCGGAACCTTATTTTATCCAGGCATTTGGGACAAGGGTAACACTTATTTTTTAATTTTGTAGTTTATAGTCTCTGCAGGTTATGAATAAGACAGTGTTCTACAGCTGGACTAGTTAGGTTTAAATCCTGGGGCACCCCAGGCCGGTTATTCCACTTGCCCTCAGATTGCTCTCCTGTACAGCGGTGACAGCCTCCAAGGCTTTCTGTGAGCACTGCAGTTAGTTAACTGGAGGTATTTGGAATAGTTCCCAGCGTATTCTAAGCACATGTGAGAATTTTGTTGTTGCTGCTGTTTTGTTTTTTTATTAGCTAGAAGCCCTCTCCATCTCCACAATCCATGTGTAACTAAGTCCATGCTTTGAAAATGTTTTCATATAGCTCTTTGTCAGCCTCTAGTTCCTATTTACAGAGATGTCCCATCATGTTTTTACGTCCCCGGTTCTAGCCACAGATTTATAGCCCACCTGGGCACGCAGGTCAGTGTAACAGGCTGTCGCATCCTTCCATCCAGATGTGTCACGGGCTGTGTGTGAATTACTGGAGGTCTGTCTTGCTTATCTGTGGTGTTAGATACTGCAGAAACCATGCATGACTTTTTCTTGGTTTTGCTCATCAGCTTTAGCGTTTTCGTGGCCCCATACAACTCTTACTCTTCCAATGCGTGGGAGAAGAGAAAAAGGTTGGACACCCTTGTTAGAGCATCTTTGCACTTCTAACGCATCCAGGTCTCTCTGCTCTTTTGAGCAGTATACAACGTCAGTAAAGGGAGGGTTGTAGCAGAAACTGTTGAGACACTGTGTCGATGTTTTTTCTTGTGTTAGGTCTTCATTCTGAACAGAGGAGATGATCTTTTTAATCCAGTGGTGATACAGGTTATTCACGGAACCAACATTTATTGAGTGACTGCGACTCTGTTAAGCTCCAGGGTTCCAGGGAATCATACAGATCCCGCAGCTTAGGGAAACACAGAGGTCTAAACAGATCATTACAATACATGAGAATGATTGCTTTTGACATGGGGACACTAACCAGCTGGCCTGCGGATGGCTCTTGGGGTGTTGCTGGTGCTCAGCCAACATCCTGAGGAGGAGAAAAGCATTCTGTGCACGAACTCCACCATTTACGTACTGTGTGGCCTGGGCCTGGTGCTTGGTGTCTCTGAGCCTCAGCTCCCCCTTTTGTAAAAGTGGGATACCAGGAACCAGTTGTCAAGAATCAACAGTGTGTGTTAAAGGACGTCCCCGGCATAAAGCGCATATCAGTGAAGGTTGCCTGTTGTATTGCCAATCGTTATGGAATGTTCAAAGCCGTGGAAACACAGAACATATACACCGGTGTGCACTGTTTTTAACTTGAGGATTTACACTGATGAGACAGATTCATACCATTAAAATGACCTGACTTTGTTCAGCACGCAGGTTTCCACCCGTACCTCGGCTGCACAGTGATGACCTTAGCGATTCTTCAGCCTCTTCTGGCAGCCTTCAGGCCACCTCTACACGACCCCAGGTACTTCTGGCTTACATACACACAAATGCTCTCTTAATGTGGATATCATGAGATAGAAAACGCATCTCTTTTCAAGTGGAAACAGTTTGCCTTTTGTAAAATTCTGTGATAAATTGAAGTTACTTTGAAGGCCATTAGAATGTATTTCAGATATCTAATTTCCAGGCAATAAGGAAATTGCATGCTTTTTATTCTCTTGGGAATTAATTGTAGTTCCGTTGCTTTTAAGAGCGCTGACTGGTTCTTTATTTTGGTAGAAGGCAAGTGTTTAACTGGACTCATTGGAGTATGGGTACAGCTGCTAGAATAATAGCAGGTAAGTCATTGTGATGCCACTTATTCATATATAATTGCTGGTTGTTTATATGGCAAGTTATAATTTGCTTTAAATGATTTTTAGATGCATTAGTAATTGGAGTAATTGGTTGTTGAGGAGAAATCAGCCTTTAACACTGAAATCCAAAAAGTAATTTCTAGAGGTAACTATTTAAGTCATTATTTCAGTTTAGAGTTTAAGGTTTTTAAAATGACTTTCAGACTCTGTGCTTAGACATTTTTTTTTTTTTTTAGCATTTGGCTTTGCCAGCAGAATAAACTATATTAACGGCCAAATATTTGAGCAAGTCAAGTTGAAGGTTATTTGGTTGGGTTGAAGTGGGTTGTTTGGCCCAAACCTTCTGTCTCTAGGTCCTTTCCATGGGTTTGTATCTTCCAGAGTGGGGTGGTTTTCAAAAATTGTGTGTGATTATCCAATACACTTTGATGTCTTATGTAATAAACCTCTAAGCAGGCACCTCCCGCCCTAACATTGCTGTAGTCGATGGGGTTCTTTGTGATAGAGGATGTACAGGCAACAATGGTTTCCATACTTCTTTCTCTTTCTATATTGCAGTTTTAAAACTTTTTGGCAAGTTTAGATGCCTCTTCCTTAAACAATTGGTAGATCATAATTATAATTTCCCATCTTGCCCTATGTAGCCTCACAATAAAAAAAGACTAAATTAGCTATTTAATCTTAAATATTAATCTGTTGCCCTGGGTAGCGTGCCATGGAGTCATCACAGCAACCTCCAACTCTTGGGCTCAAGTGATCCTCTTGCCTCAGTTTTTCTTTTCTTTTCTTTTCTTTTTTTTTGAGATGCAGTCTCACTATGTCACCCTTGGTAGAGTGCCGCGGTGTCACAGCTCACAGCCACCTCTAACTCTTGGGCTCAGGTGATTCTCTAGCCTCAGTCTCCCAAGTCGCTGGGACTACAGGTGCCCACCACAACACCCAGCTATTTTTTTTTGTTGTTGTTGTTATTGTTGTAGTTTTCATTGTTGTATTAGCAGGCTGGGTCTGGGTTCGAACCCTCCAGCCCTGGTGTATGTGGCTGGTACCCTAACAACTGAGCTATGAGCACCAAGTCAAATTTTTATTTTTAGTAGAGATGGGGTCTTTAGTAGAGATGTTGCTCAGGCTGGTCTGGTGAGCTCAAGCAATCTTCCTGCCTTGGGCTCCCAGAGTGTTAGGATTATAGGTGTGAGCCACCGTGCACCTGGCCTTAAATATTAATCTTATTTATCTCATCAGTTCTGTTTTCTTTGATATAATACACACATGCACACACATACATAATTGTGTCTTTTGGTGGGGACTGCATTTGAATGTGTATTTTTTTCTCTTACATTAGTGACAGTAATGTTCCTGGGAATGGACTTACCAGGACTGAATCTTCCTCACCCACGGAAAACCTATGCAATGATTGGATTCGTGGCCTGGCATGTCGGCACTGAGATCATTCTGGAGATACACGCCTATCAACTCTCTCGAAAAGGTAACCCACTCAAAAGGCCGTGTTATGTAGAATCACTTTTATACAAACTATTGGAAAGTGGTTAGTTTTTTGATACTCATGGTTGATTATTACCTGGCAGCTCATTAAAACTTTTTGTTATAATGATTATTCAGCTGGTGGTAGAAATTGTAGAAATTTTCAGGTTTTTTTCTTTTAAACATTGCTTAGTATTAGAATTTGTGAGTAAAATATAAAGGAAGTATTTTAGGTTTTAAAGAAGAAGTCTTCATGGTAACTATTTTCGCTTGGTGCGCTGGGCTCAGTTGGATCCAGTAGGGACTGGGAATTCTGAATGCCTGGAGCCAAGAGAACCCTGAGACAAGGAGGAAGAGACTCACAGTTAACACAGGGCAGAGCTGCAGAAAATTTTATCTATTTTTCACATTTACCTTGTGTTATCCCTTTGGTTGCCATGTGCATAAATATGCAGCTAGCCGGCGAGCAAGCCAGGAAGGAAGGACTTGCCCATGCTCTCTAGGGGTGAGGTCTGTTTTGGTCCTGGGGCCAAACAGGGTCAAGATACCTACAGCCTCCATTAGGAGTGGAGATGTTAGTAGAGCACGGGTGAGATTTAAATTTCGTTAAGTGTTGTCTGCGTCCTATCTGGTATTCAGTCCTCAAAATGAGTGAAGCTGGCCTTCTAAAGACAAAAACTGTTTATCGTCTGTGTATATGTTGTGAACACAGGAGCCTGGGGGACTTCTAGGACTTCTAGGGGCTGAGTAATAAGTATCTGCACCGCCATTTTTGGTTCTTGAGGTTTATATTCACGGAGCTATTGAAGACCCCTGAATTATGGCTTACTGTTTAAAATATTGATGTTCTTGGGCCAGATGTGGTGGCTCACACTTGTAATCCTAGCACTCTGGGAGGCCAAGACAGGCAGATTGCTTGAGCTCAGGAGTTTTAGTCCAGCCTGAGCAAGAATGAGATCCTGTCTCTAAAAATAGTCGGGTGTTGTGGTGGGTGCCTGTCCCTGCTACCGGGGAGGCTGAGGTAAGAGGATCCCTTGACCCCAGGAGTTTGCAAGACTCTGAAAGAAAAGCAATACTTACATTTTAAAAACCTGGATAGTTGTCATATGTTAATGAACTTGATTTAGCCATTCCACAATGTATACCCATATTGAGACATCATGTTATATACTATGCATAGCTACAATTTTTATTTGTCAGGTAAAAAACCCCAAAAACAAGGTGTGGACTTTGAGGTGGTGTTTCTCGACCAGAAAAGGGCTTATTTAAGTCATTTGACAAATAATGTGTTACAGCTGTTTTGTCTCAGTTTGTGAGAGTGCTAAGTATTTAGGAAGTTTTCAATGAAGTGGCAGACTTTGCAACCTGAAAATTGATGAACACTACAAATCAGATGATTTTTTAAAATTTCGTTTACTTGCATAATACCATTCTTGTAAACTTTCATTATTATTCTTAACAGTTGAAGTATGGGATGATGTTAGGATTCAGATCCTTCAGTCCTGTACTGTAGCCGAGGCAGAGGTAAGCCCTTTCTTTCCTTTTCTGTGGACATAAACTTCATGGTCGTCCTTTTTTCTCATATCTCAAATTTCTTTTTTCAGGGTCATACTTTCAAAAAGGCGGTATTGACAATTTATGTCTGTGGGAATGTGACTTTTCTCATCATATTCTTATCTGCAATCAACCATCTATGAGGAAGGGGAGACCTTGGCTCTTGTGGGCCACGTGATAATCATCATCAAAACAAAGAAACTTAAAGCCTGTACTGACCACCTGGGGCACATTTATGAATTCTAATTTGGAAGACCAGGGCCATGTCTCCAGAGGAATTCTGAAGTCAAGTCTTTAGAGGTCAACATTCAAGAGAGTCATATAGATTATCAGCTGATGTCAGACTCTTATATGGAATTCTGGCCCTCAAGGGTGTACTTGAGGAGAAATGACTCTTCAATAGTCAATGCCAAGATTTTAAGAATGTTAGCCTTTTAGAGAATAAATGAGAATGATTTAGAAAAAACAAAACAGATGTTATGAGGCTAAAAAGGAGATCGTGTTAAGGTATACACATATTGGACAACAAAGCTGTGTTACTTCAAGAAATATTTATTTGTACTTGTTTATCTGAGTGGTTCTAGGACTATTAAAACAGAAACTGTTCTTCAGCCCAGTTTTGGACACATTCTTTGCTCTGTGTATTTTGTTACTTCTCTGGTAAAAGTGGAAGTGGGCATGACCTGATTGTTGTATTGACATTTAAACATTTTGTTAATATCATGGTTTCTTCCTCAGAAATGAAATGCAAGTATTCATCTTCTGCCTTTAGGCCTTCTTTATATATTCTGCTGCAGAGCTAAAATGGTGTGTTATATGTTAATTAATTGTTTTGTCTATAACATTTAAGTCCTTATAGCTTCTGTAGACTTACATTTCAAAATTGATAAAACTCACCCTTGTGAATGTAGCTAACAAGTATTCTCTTTATTTGTAAAATTAAAATGATCTGGGCATTTCTGTTTTGTTAGACATTCCTGATGCCCTAAGGAATCAGAATAGTGTATTTTCCTTCTTAGACCATTACTTGTCTTCTGTTTTGTGGTTGGGTCTCATAGTTGCTATGAGTACTTCTAGCCAGTGGGTGGTGCTGTAATACTGAGATATGAACGGCTTTGTTCCTATTTCCTTGTGCTGATTCATTTCTAGTACTTGGATAATAACATCATGGGGTGGCTGCTCTCTTAAATTCCACCAAATCCTCTTAATCTTTATTCGAAAAAATTTTGCATTTTTTTGGGGTCAGGTTATGGGTTAGAAACTCAAATTAGGGATTGATGTTGTGCTTTTTTAGTTTTATTCGTTTGTTTTCTTACCATGATTATTCATAATTGTTTGGTATTTCCTTTTGACTGCCCTGACCCGTAACAAAAGAATACAACTCTCTCAGGGTAAGGAAACAAACCAAACTGGACATTTAAAAAATTGTCTTTAGGGAGTCATACTTGATTTCTTTAGGTATTCTTTCTGATTATGTTATAGTTTCTGGTTGGTCCAAGAACCTAATTTCTATATGATGTAAATAATAGTGTCAGCTGTGTGTCGTATATATTTTACTGGGTAAAATGATATGGAAGTTTTGTTTTTGTTTATTATATCGGTGTTTATCACTAAGTGGTTTAGATATGAACTTTCTATGTTGATATTCTGTATGTGCCATAGTATTTACAGTCTAAACTTTCATTTTGAATGTCTTTACTAAAAAAAAAAAAAACAACCCTCATCTATTAGCTGGGTATTATGGCAGGTGCCTGTAGTCCCAGCTACTCAGGAGGCTGAGGCAAGAGAATCACTTGAGCTCAAGAGTTTGAGGTTGCTGTGAGCTCTGATGCCAAGGCACTCTACCAGGGGCAACAAAGTGTGACTCTCTCAAAACAAAACAAAACAAACCCATCTAATATAGCAAATTAAATATATACTCAAATATTTTCTCCAGTTTTCTGTTATAAGGGACTTAAAGGTTGATAAATTTCTCCGAATAAGCTATATTCTGTATCTGACAAGAAAAACTTTTAAGGGAAAGATGAGCCTTGATGTGTTTGGTTTTCAAATACAGTGGAACCTCCATAGTTGACCACCTCCTTAAGTTGACCTAATTTTTCATAGACTGGACATGCCTAGTCCCTTATGTTAACTACCTCTGTATGTTGACCAATTCATTATAATCCCTTGGGTGGTCATCTTAGAGGTTCTGCTGTATGTGAACTTGCTGGATTTCCAGTGTTGGGGCTAAGATATTTTAACTTTTTACCAATTCACGTGTTGGCACTAGTTTGATACTTAAGCAACTGACAGAGTCGTCCATAGAAGCCTTTGTCATTTAATTTTTAATATATTAATTATTTTTTTTGGCTGGGGCCAGGTTTGAAACCACCATCTCCAGTATATGGGGCCAGTGCCCTGCTCCTTTGAGCCATAGGCATCGCCTGTTAATTTTTTTATTTTTGAGGCAGAGTTTTGCTCTATATCCCAGGGAGAGTTTAGTGGTGCCATCATAGCTCACTACAACCTCAAACTCCTAGGCTCAAGCGATTCTCTTGCCTCAGCCTCTTGAGTAGCTGGGTGCCACTATTCTCAGCTAATTTTCTATTTTTTAAAAAAATTTTTATTTTATTTTATTTTTTTTGAAACAGAGTCTCAAGCTGTCACCCTGAGTAGGGTGCTATGGCATCACAGCTCATAGCAACCTCAAACTACTGGGCTTAAGAGATTCTCTTGCTTCAGCCTCCCAAGTAGCTGGGACTATAGGTGCTCACCACAACAACCAGCTATTTTTTTGGTTGTAGTTGTCATCATTGTTTGACAGGCCTGGGCTGGATTTGAACCCACCAGCTCTGGTGTATGTGACTGGCGCCTTAGCTGCTTGAGCTACAGGTGCCTGCCTAATTTTCTATTATTGGTAGAGACAGGGTTTTGCTCTTGCTCATGCTGGTCTCAAACTCTTGAGCTCAAGCAATCCTTCTGTCTTGGCCTCTTAGAGTCCTGGAATTACAGGCATGAGCCACCAGTGCCCAGACATTTGTCATTTAATCTTTTTTTTTTTTTTTTTTGAAATTAAGAATTTCTTTTTTTTTTTTTTTTTAATTTTTTTATTGAATGATAACTATGTACATTAATACACTTCTGGGGTACAGTGTGGGGTTTTCACATGCAATCTGAAATACTTCCATCAAACTGATCAACACAGCCTTCATGTCATTTT